>SSNP01000070.1:1675303-1798934 GCA_006937955.1 Pachypanchax playfairii
CCCCCCCCCCCCCCCAAGATTCAGAACCATGAAATGTTTTATTTAAAAAATTCCTCCCAAAAAAATTTTTGTTCTCCACAGCTTCGCAACTCCCTGATGGTTCTGCAGCAGAACTTTGCTTTGGCCAATCGAACGGCAGCCCCGCAGTGATTAAACCTCAGCACGTTGTGTGTAAAGATAAACAGGCCGCTGCAGCAAACAGCCTCAGAGGAAATCTCCGGTACACACAGGATGTTGCCATGTCAGCGTTCCCAGATGTTCCATGTGTTGCCAGGGGTCGTGCATCAAATACCAGGATGTTTTTAAACCTGCAGACTGACTACTGGGAGGACACTTTAAAAACCAGAAACACCTCCATGCAGAGCAGCATGTTCGGACCTCTTTTCAGGTGCTGATTGTAGCGCCAAGAAGTTATTAAATATATATCATATCTCTAATTAGTTCTTGATTACAGGTGTAATATTTCTTCTGTGACCCAACAGTTTTAACGTGTTGTGTCACTTATGAGAATCTGTGCATATTTTTACTTGGTTTTAACTTTTTAATATTTATTTAGATGTTCTCATTTTTGTACATATGTTAAATGAGTTTTAATTAGTTTAATAACAATCTAATTGGTTGAATCAGTGACTCTAACTTGAAGGTTTTTCTGCTTCTTTGTCAGTCTTCTGTGTAAATAGTTGTTTTGTACAATATCAGTATCTTTTTTTTTTTTTTTTTCAATTATTTAATTTCTAATTGAGATTCATGTCTGATCTGTATCACTGTGTAACTGAGAATTTTTTTTTTATCACTCAGATGTGTTAGGCTGGTTATCTCAGCGCCATTAATACTTGATTTATTCTTTTTTTTTTTTTTTGAGGCAGAACATTTTCTTTTCAGTAGCGGGTGACAGTGTTCCTAAATGTGGTTTAATGTTTACAATGTTCTTCTGATCCTTGACTGTTAAAGAGAATGTGCAGTTTTGTTCGTCCCATGCTGCACATACACAATCTTGACTTATCTCAGATCTTGTCTGAGTTTTGCACATTCAAACATTTTAAGGATTGTTTTAATTTCAACTTTTTATCCTTTTTCTGATAAAACAAGGTTTTTTTTTTTTTCATTAAATATTCACTCCTGTATCTTTTATCTCAACTATTTATCTAAATGCCTTTTGCTGCCTGGATTTACTGATGGAAAAACTTTGAACATTGTTTTTAAGGATGTTTGTGTTTGTAAATGCTGGACTGTATTTTTTTCCCCCCTCTACTTGAGGTGAAAAATGGGAGATTAAATGAGATTAAAGCTAAATGTGTTTGTTCCTTTTTTTACACTAGAAGAAAAATTGTAGGATGTCTTTTAATAACGTTAATGTTCCCTCACATGTTCATGTTTTTTACTACAGTGAGATTAAGTTACAGTTTAGGAATAAAATGTTCTGTTATGATAAAATATGGTTCTGAGGTTTGTCATCAATCTATTGTTTGTATATTTTATTCTGTTTACTGGCTAATAGTGAAGCAGAGTCATTCTCATGTAACTTGTCAACTGTAGTACTTAGATCCTCCACTAGAGGGCAGAATACACATAGGATTCAGTACAGGTGTGTTTTGGAGGAAAGTTTTTTGATTTTTTGGCAGGTTTGTACTTTATTACGGATTTTAGAACTAAACTGAGTTTGTTTCTTTCATTTTTGGGGGTTAGAATGTTTAAAACCTGCAGAATTATTTCCTGCAGTGGATGAAACATAAACGTGTGGGAGTTCTGGGCGGGGAACGTCCGTTCATTCGACGTCAGAAAGGAAACTGTTTACTTCAGGTGCAGCGTCCCAGAACCGGATACCGAACCAGAACCCGGAAGCAGCCCCGACTGACCGAGAGCGGTCTACAGATTCGGACTCGACCGTGAGTAGGCTCCGTTGTTCAGCGGCAAACCGAGTGACATGTAGCGGGGAGACACTCCGGATTCGACCGTTACTGGCTGGACCGAGACTTCCGCTGAGTCTCAGTGTCCCGGTACGTGAAGCTGTTCTGTGACCCGAACCCGGTTTAAAGCAGCGCGTGAGTCTGATGAAACAACCTGCTGATGATTAAACAAGTTAACATTTACTGGAAAGCGTAACAGGAAGTTGTTCGCAATTTATTTTTTCAACTTCCTGAAGTAAAACAAGAACTAGAAACAATATTAAACCTTTTAAAAAATGTTAAATTTGACATAGCTACTGATTTTACTCAGTTACAAAAAAAAAAGTACATGCAGGCAACCTTGAATTCATTCACATTTTTGCACATTCTGGAATATTCTGGGATTTTCCTTAGTTGAAACCTCAAATAAAATGGAAAAATTACAAATACCCAGTTTCTTCAATCTGTAAAAAGGGGAAAAAGGACTATTTTAACATCATACTTTCTAACAAGCTTGCTGCAGGTGATCTAATCTGTTTATTTTTGCCTGAATCTCTGGATGGAATTTATCATATTAAACAGTCAAAAGGTTAAACATTTTAAATCTAAACTTAAACATTATTATAAAAAAAAAATTCCAGCCACATTTCCATTTTGGGGTTTAAGGTTACTTTCTTTTTAGTATTTAATAAAATAAATCCAGCAGGTGCTAAACTTTCTGTTCAGTCTACCAGGAAAAATTCAATATGTTAAATTTGACCCACTGCGCTTCCTGTAGAGTGTAGCTTCCTGTAGGAGTGAATCAAAATCATGAAAATTTCAACTCGGATCTAAATATAATTGTAGTAGTTAAAACTCAAAAAGAAGAATTCCTGAACAGCAGTAACAACTTTCCAAACAAAATGCAAATCAATTATTTTGCTTTTTTTAAATATAGTTTGAGAAAAGTTTAAAATATTCAATCACAAAAAAAACCTTTCAGAAAAATTTAAACAAGTTGCCAAATTTCACCAAAATAAAGTGATTTTAAAAAAAACAAAAAACTGTTGTTTGTTGTATTTTGGATGTAGTGAAACATCTCCAGATGTAGCAACAAACATCTGGATCATGTTTAGAGTTTCTCCTTATGTATGATCTGAGAAATGCCTCAGAATCACAGGTCCACCCAAACCAGAACCTGACAAAAACTGAATCTGAGATGTTTTTGTTAGCAAAGACACCCGAACAAAACTTAAATCTTATATAAAGGCTGAACTGTGAAACAATGTGACGTGATGGAACAAACAGGATTTTATTTTGAAAATCAGGTGTTAGATTCCACACAGTGAATCTGATGCAAAATAGAGTTTAAATGTGACTTTTAAGAACAAATCTTCTCATTAAATGCAGATTTTTCTCTTAAATCTTCTATCTATTGAAACATGAAAGCACTCAAACAAATAAGGAATAATAAATAATCTAGTTGAGATCTTTTAAAGACTTCGGTTCTGCTCTGTGTTGATTTAAATCTGCTCTTAGTACGAATCACGTGACTCACAATAATGTCTGTTTAGGAAAAAGAAGAACACAAGCAGGAACTGAAACGTGGAGTACGGCGGCTTGATTAGTGGCGAGACGGATGGTTACGAGACACTCAAAGAATAACAGCTGGTCAGCAGAGGAAGTTCCTCTTTTTAAAATATCCTGGAGGAGTCGCAAAGACTGTGAACCTGAGCCAGAGAGTCATGAAGATGGTGGGAATTATTTCTTATTTATTTATTGCTGGGGAGCAAGTGGACATTTGCCTTGATCATAACTGTCCACCAGCTCCAACATCATTTTAAATACACAAGTTATGTATTATTTATAGTTATATACTCTGATGACCCCATTCAGACCCACTCAACAGAACCAGAGCACCCACTGCTGAAAGGGCGAGAGAGGTTTGACTCATTTAAAAGATTAAACTCTCTTACATGTTCATTTATGGGAGATTAAAAGGGACATTGAAGACCTGGGATTGTTAGGAACCCAGACAACACCTCAACCTTAATCCATCCAGGCTATAAATAATCCAGTGAGCTCTTGCTGGAAATCGTTAAAACAGGACAGATGTGTGGCAGATGTGTGGCGAGCGGCTGGATTTGGGTTGGGTCAAATGAGCAGGGTCTACCTAAAAACAGTTCAGAAGCACTTTGTAATTTATAACTCGTGCAAATGTCCTTTAATCTGCTGTATGTGTGAGATTATTGTAGCTCATCTGAACGGCTGCGCTGCTCTCCGTCATGTGTGGGGGAGTTTCTAGGTTACTTTGACTAATTTGTACAAACATCCCAGTGATAACTGAATATAATGTGATGTCCGATTGTTGATCTCCTCCTCAGCGAGTGCTTAGATTAGACTGGTAGTAACATCTTATCAGTCTAAACGTCCTGGACTGGAACCCAGAGGCCTGATGACAGCCCCGGGTCTGATAGGCTCTGGTATCATCTAGTCCCAGCCTTACTATAAAAGACAACATTAGAGGCAGAGCTTCACCCAGAAGAACTCTTTGCGTTTGTATGAAATTATATTAAACTTCTTTCCTTTTCACTCCCTTAGACTCTTGGTAAAAAAAAACTTTTCCACAACACATGAAGAAACAAGCCAAGAGGGTGATGAAGGGTGACGAGGAGGAGGCTTTGTGTTGCTTCGAGTACGTGAACAGACTGGGAGAGCGCAGTCATGTCGCAGCGTGTTGCTGTGACTGCGAGGACCTGGACGACGCGTGTGACAGGTGAGAGGTGGTGAACTGACTCGGACTCGTTCTGTTACATTCTGGTGTTTGTACATTCTTTGTTTTTATCAAATTAACAGTTTAGTTAAAGAAAAAAAAAGAAATCAAGTACAATGAAGACGATGTGTCTCCATCTCAAATGAAATGATCCAGTTTCCAGGTGCAGATGTTGTTTTGGAGCCAGATTCTGTGCACCAGACTTTAAATGACTAATTAAAGCTTTTTTTTTTTTTTTTTAGAGAAATTAATATTTGAACATGTAGCAACAAGTAAAGTATGTGAACCAGCAGGCGTTACGATAGAGGAAAATTATCTGAGTTGTTCTTTTTTAATCAGAAAAATGTCCCATTCATTTACATGGAGGTGTTGAGGTTTAAAACTTGTCCATAAACTTACCACTAGGGGGCGATTTTGTTGTCTTGGCTTCACCTTTGGCTTTTTAACTGTGTTTCTTGTTATTTCTGTCTGTGGTGTGAATGAAATGTGAAAAAGGGAGAAACATTTGTAATTTCTTTTTTCTCTTTGTTTTCGGAGGTTTTGGAAGAGGGAACCTCAGAAACCTGAATCCCTGTCCCAGATAGCTGAAGTCATCTCAGACCGGATTCGTGTTCCCTGGCTGTGGGGCGGAGCCCGAAAACTAGATCTGTCCATCATCCCTCCTTTAATTTTCGTTCCTGCCCTGCTGCACCTCGCCGCTCTCCACTTCCTGCTTGGTGTTGTGGTTCTGACGGCTCTGCCCGCTTTATTGTTGTGGTATTACTATTTCACCCACCGCAAGAAGGGACGAACACGCTTCTTCCTCAGCCTGACACTGTTCTCTATGATCTACATGTACTACTTGTTCGTCTTCGAGGGTTTGCATCTTGAGGCTGAGAGACAGGTGGACCTGGTGGTTGTAAGTTTAGGGTTAGTCCTCACCCTGTTGACTCTTTTCTACACCAAGAGAGATCCCGGCATTATTCGGCCCAATAAAGAGGACGTCCACAGCAGAGTCACGTACTACAGCCCCCTGCCAGACAGAGATTCCTCCCTCAATGGGGGGAAGCAGGAGGTTTCGATGGCAGTAGCCAATCGGAAGGGCTTTTTGGAGCAGGAGGGGGCGGAGCTGAAGGAAAGCAGCCCGAGGAACTGGTGCTCTGTGTGCAGGGTGACGCGACCTCCGAGGGCAGAACATTGCCGGATCTGTGGCATCTGCGTGCTGCGATTCGACCACCACTGTGTCTGGTGGGTTTCTTTAAAATGTCTTTGTGTCTGAAATATTAAATTTGATTTTCAAATCTTTTGAAACTCAGTTTCATCCCAGTCTGTGTCCTAAAGCAAACATCATACAGGAAACCACAGTTTCTCAGTCACATGTGCACGTCAGTTCTCTCAGGATGGTGTTTTATTTACCTGTTTGCGTATCTCTTTTTTTTTTTATCTGAACCACGACAGGATAAACAACTGTGTGGGTCAGGCCAATCACCGCACCTTCCTGCTTACTCTGGTCCTCTTCCTGATGACGTCAGTGTACGGCATCAACCTGGGGCTGAAGGTCGTGTGCCCACAACAAAACCCCCTCACTGCCTTGTTCTACTGCCCGGGAGTTTACAACCAACACAGGTAAACACTGATGGATCTGGAACAGCAATGTAATAAAAAGAACTTGTTTTCTGGAAGGAAGGTGATGAATAAACGTGAGAATCTGCAGAGCAGAGATTCACCAAACAATAAGCCGGCGACTGGAAATGAAACAGTTTTTAGCAAAGATAGGTTTGAACGACGATTCCCTTATTAGAAACATGGAAATCCAATTTTATCCACAGTCTTTGAATGCACCATCTCCGCTTCAACTTAAACCGAACACATTGAAATCATGTTTACTGTGAGAAGTTTAAACCGTCATAGTAACACAAACAAATAAAAGATTTTCTTTTCAAATACATGATGCTGGACGTGGAGCAACTTCCTTCTTATTCTGTAACGTAGTGCATTGTTAGATCGTATATCCAAAAACTATCTCGTCTCATAATAAGCCGTAATCTGTCTGATCTGTTGAAACCTCTTTAATCATTTGGAGGATTTTATTTTGTAGACAAAGTTCTGTAACCTGCAGCTGGAGAAAAAAAAAACCATGCCCTTTTGATCTAATCAGAAATTAGAAAAAAAAAGTTGTAATCACCCAAATCTAGTTGTTTGAGAGAAATAAGATTAGACAAGTTAGATACGTGCAAGAATCTATGCTAGTCAGAGAAACTAAGAAATGTCTTTAAATTCACAGCTTTATATCATCTGCATTAAAGAAATATGCGTTGATCAGATGTTCTTGTAAAGGAAGAAAACTTCCCTCGACAATCAAGATTAAAAAATGGTCCTTTTATAAGCTCGGAGAAACAGATGTCAGACACTTTTCTCGGAACGCAGGGATCATGTTTCAGCGAAGTCTTCAGCTGTTGGACGTCGTGCTTTTGTCACTGTGGAGCTTTTAGAGATCTTTTAACGGGCTGCCCATCAAACGGCTGCAGAAAGGCTTGAGTGTTGTCGTTCAGAGGAATAAAAAGAATATAAAGTAGTTTGAAAGCGTCTGTGCTGTCACCACTGTAGGCGTAATGCACACTTAAACAAGCCTTTAGAACAAATATGGTGCCTATTATTCACTTAAATTCAGCATACGAGGATAAGAAGTCCTTTAAGATTGCTCAGACATATTTATCAATTTCCATGAATTATTAATGAGTAAAATAAGCTCTGAGGGTTAGGGTTGCACTGTGTGAATCTGTGATGCACGTTGTCTCTCTGTTAAGATCTACTCTGTTTTTTTTCTCCTTGTAATCTCCAGCACGGCTCATTATTTCACCTGTGCGTGGTACTGCAGTATCGTGACCTGCATGCTGTTCCATGTGCTGTTAGTTCAGGTCCTCAACATCAGCTACAACGTGACTGAGCGGGAGGCACGAAGGGCCTTGAGGGAGAAAACCGCCCGCACTGCCTGGTGGGGGCTTGTCGTGGACACTGGAACTTACTCTTTGGGTCTGCTTGGGAACTGGTCTGAGTTCATGTCCATGGGAGGCAAACAGACTCCTTCCGGTCCTGGAGTTTTAGTGTGAGACTTTTTTTTTTCTTAATTTGAGTGTTAATGACTTTGAGCTGCAGTTCTGTGGTTGTCCACTGGGTGGCAGCTGTAGTTAAGGAAACCTGGTCCTCTGGTCATGGACAGCTGTCTTCCTCGGAGTCCGGTCACTGTGAGCTGTAACTGCAGCACTGAAGTTGAACTGACTCTGACTTCTAACACACTTTACACCCTGATAACATGATCCACTTGCTGCTAATGTGATTGACACCAGCTGTATCCACCCACGCTCAGATCCTTCTTTTCCTTCACTCTGGTTGTCTTCCTTTGGATGTGAACTCTGACTTCCTGTCTCTGCTGCGTTCTAGAGCCCCGGCAGACGACTGCAAGCCAGAAAAACTTGATTGAAGTGGAACAATAAAGCCTGTTGGCTTATCTTCGGTTTCCTCAAGCCCAAGACCAACAAGACACCTCAGGATGTTATTTATTATACAGATATGTGAAATCTCTCAGCATCAGGCAAATAAATCCTGCAGCAGTCCATTGTTTTAGTGTCATTCAAGTTACTTTAGTTTGAAATTCTTATTAAATTCTCACATGAAACTACTTTGGATTTATCAATAATTAATTAAAAGGCTGTTTTGTATCCTAAAAACGAGTGAAAATTATTTATTTTCCTAAATTAAAAAGTGAGAAGTTTTATTTTCTGTCCTCTCTGGAGTGATGTTTGTTACTTCCTGTGCAGTTAAGCAGTTCGTGTGTAGTCAGTTTGTCTTGGAGGCGTCATGGTGGTTGGGTGCAGAAATCAGGTAAAACTTCAGTCACTTTCCTGCTGAGTTTCTCCCGACGCTCGTCCCGCTGCCTTTCCCTGCGCAGCACACTTGGAAGCCGCCTCCAGGCCAGGACGCACCTTTGCAGGATCCGTCTGAAATGCAAGCAGATGGAGGGACAGATGGAAATGGAGCAAGTGAGCAATAAAAATAAAACTAGATTACAGGGTTGACAACATTTAATTAGCTTCAACATGGTATTTGAGGGTTTTGTTCATATATTGGCAGCTGGTGGGAATTCTGCAACCTGTGATCATTTAGCTGACGTTTCTAAAGGTTTTGCAAGACTGACAGTAAATAAATTAGATGAGATCGGTGATACAAGGATCAGTGTTTGGGTGCATGATGGAAAGTGAGTTTTGAAAACATTTATAGATGTGATCATCCTAATTATGGATTGGTTTATTCTATTGTGTCAAATTTGGATCATTGCAAGAAGGTCCTGGGTTCAACTCAACTGGATCTTCTGTTTGGAGTTTGTTCTCCTTGTGCATGTATATCTTTTCTCCCACAGATCAAAAACATGCTTGTTAGGTTCCCAAATTGGCTCAGCGTGCATGTGATGATGCGTCACCCCGCATCTCACCCCATGACTATAAAGTATGTATCTATAATTTGATGATAACCTTACGTCAGATTAGATAGTACGTATAGATAAGTCACCCTGCCAGCCACGTTTCACCTTTTGTTGTGTTCCTGAGCCACTTTTTGGCGGTCCCACTCCATCAGCCGCTCCTGGGTCACATGATCCAGAAGCGCGAGCAGAAACCTTCTTAGAGTGCGCCTTCGATAAAAACGCTCCGCTCGCTCTTCCTGAATCAGCTGCATGTCTCGCAGCTGAAACACAAGGATGCAGAGAAAGAAGATGCTGATAATTTACATCATCATCATCTAACAATAAAAGATATAAACAGATTTAATAAGCTAACGTTTTAAACCCTAATAGATAAAATGATAGAAAAATATGTTCATATTATTTGAAAAAGTTTTCTATAATGCTTATTATGTAATTATAAAATAATGTAGAAATGATAAAATTGTCACTTCCCACATGTAGTATTTCAACCTTCCACCAGAGGGCAGAAGACACATTGAAGATTCAACATGGCGAGTTTTTTAAAGGAAGTACTAATAAAGTTTGGAATCTTCTGTATAAAATATGACATTTTTGGTGTTTTAGGGCTAAAGAGTAACATGGATGAACTTTCCTGTGACAGGAAGAACAAAACCTTTTCCTTGTAAGATCGAACCCGTGATCGTATGTTTAGCATTTAGAGATGCGAATTTAACGAGTCGGGCTTCCTGATTGATTTCTGATGGCTTTGTGTGTATTTGTAGGGAAATACACACTCTTTTCCAGCAGTTGAAGCTCCTCCAAAGCAGAAAACGTTGGTATTGTTGGTCGGCACAAGCCTCTTTCTTGGACACAGATTCTCTGGCATGCTGCTGCCATGTCAGCGTGCATCGTCTCAGCAGGAAGAGATGGTTATGACTCTCAGCCAGCTGGAAATATAAACACTCACTGAAACAATAAATAAAACAAGTAAATCTTATCCATTTGTGAGACGTGTAAAGGGTTAGGGAACAGTTCTGAGAATGAATGAAGAGTGATGAGATGATTTAATATTATTATATTATAAACCTGTTACAGACTGGTGAGTTTTTTTTAACTGTCTTCTTTTTGCTTGGAGTGATATTACTCGTTGGTGTTAATAATAAATAACTTTAGATAAGACTCGTAACATTGTCTTATACCAAAACTAACATCTGAGAATAAATTAAGAAATAAAATATTAAAACTGTAGATTTAAGGTGGGTTTCCTCCTGGCGGTCAGATGTTTCTCTTTTGGGCTCTGACAGCCAGAATTAATAGATTTGAGGACTTCGCTGTAATTTACCTCCATGCTGACTCGGTTTAACTGAATGAAGCGTTTCCATGGCGCCAGGCCTCGACGTGACAACAAGGTTCTGTTGTAGTGCTGATGGGCCAGTCTCATGAGGTCCTGGTATCTTTTCCTCTCCCTCTGTTTTTCCTCTTCCCTCTGAACAGACATGATGATCCCGTATGTCACACGAGAGGCTGCATGATTTATATTAACCCGAGTCAATACACCTCACCTCTTTTTCCTGCCTCCTTTTCTCCCTCCTTCTTTCTGCCTCCTTGCGTTTCTCCTCCTCTTCCTCCCTCTGCCTTTGCTCCTCAGCAGCTTTCATCTCAGCCTGAAAGTTTTCCACTTAAATTGTGTTTGGAAGTCACAAAGCGTAATAATGACTCCAGAAGGATTCCTCAGCCTCACCAGCTTTTCTTCTTCCTTCTTTCTCTTCAGTTCCTCGACCTCCTTCCTTCGCTCCGCACGCTGTTGTGCTCGGGCTTCCATAGCTTCAGAGAGACAGACCACAGAACTGAATCAGAAACCAAAATAACAAGAACCCAACACAATCACCCAAAATCCCTGGAGACCAACGACGGGCTTTCTGGAAATATTGTGCATCACTTTATGCATAATATGAGATTTTAGAAAGAAATTCGTCATTTTGTTGTCATGTAGTAAAGTTCAGGCACATTTCAGTGAATTTTCAGGTAAATATTACAGAGAATATGTTGTCTCATCTGATAGTTGATGTATTTATATTCAAGGCTATAACACTGTCCTCTGGTTGTGAAATTGTCCTGGTGAGAGAACATTATGTAGATGTTGTGACAGTAATATTCGGTGGGAAATTGAAAAAGTTTTATTATGAGGGGAAAGTAATGGAAAGCAATTTGCTTTCAGCTGTGTTGGGATAAGTTGTATAATGATTATTTGGGAAGGGGTGAAGGTCAGCAGCAGTTGACAATCCTCTCCGCTTCGTCGCAGAGAAACTGATGGGGACTGTGAGAGAAGACAGAGACGGTTTGAGATGAAGCGGGCTGTTTATTTTCCACTAGAGTGTGAGATTCATATTAACGGGGTCAAGTTTTTAGCAGCTGTGAGCCTTAATTGATTTATCTGTAAATGTAATACGCTGAACAGCAAGTTTGTTACAAATGGTTCCTTCTTTTTGGAGCCAAACAGAACTGGAGCTGTTTGTTTAGTGTCTGTTTACTACAACTAATGAGAGAGGAAGTCGTGGTAAAATTCTAGTGCATCAAGTTCACGGTTTTATTTCTCCAATTTAATTTGCTTCTTGGGTTTTTGCCTTTCTAATTAAACATACTGATCAATAAACTGACATAATGCTACAAGGACAGAGGGAGGAGACGCCAGATGGACAGTAACTCATGTGGAACCCTTCAAATACCAAAATAAAACAATCTTGATTGGAGTATTAAATCAAACTGGGATAAGAAGATCATCACTGAGAGACTCGGATTTCTAAAGGAACGAATGTGCACACAGAACCGACTGGTCTGTTCTAGGAAGAAAACCAGTCCAGAAATAAGAAATCAAGTTCAGAGGTCATTTCCTTAAAAAAAATAAGTAAATAAACCACACAATACACACACTTAACTACACATAGTAATGGCTGAAAAGAAAAGTTATCCATAAGTCTTCAAGTATATCAGCCAAACTTTGAGAAATAGCGAACAAAACTTGTCAGAAACAACCAGCTGTTTGGTACAAGAAGCTCCTTGTTGCCTGCGAGAAACATGCAGAGGCTTTTATTGTTGTAAAAGTTTCTGCAGATGAAATATTAATGAGGTGTGACCAGTAATTTTGCCTGGGGCTCAATTTTTGTATATCATTTATCATTATTATGCAAATCTTCAGTTTAGAAGCCTTGTACATGAGAAACATTATACTGAGATATAAAATCTGGATTTGTTTATGCATATATTGGAACATTTTCGGAAGTAGATCTTTGGTATTTGTACGTTTGTTCTCTGCTGTTCAGCTTGCAGACTGAGGGGGCTTTAAACTGACCTGTGATGATGGGATGGGGGCACGTCTGCCGTGTGACAGCTTTCCTCGAAGGTGCTCTCTGACTATCAGGTTCTGCTGAAACCCTCGGCGCTCTGCAACAGGGATGATAACAGCCAGGAGAAATAAAACCTGTCAGAACTCTGTCTGCACGCTCACATCATTCTGATCCTTCTGACAAATTTCATGCAGGAAAAAAAAAAAAAAATCAAAAGTAAAAAGCCGGCTAAAGTCAAACTTAAAAAAAAAAAAAAAAAAAAAAAAAAAAAAGCCGGCTAAAGTCAAACTTAAAAAAAAAAAAAAAAAAAAAAAAGGGAGCACTGATGAGGGCAGAACATCTGGGTGTCCAGATATTGTACAGAAGTGTGATAACTGTTTACATTTATGATGCTTTCTTAATTAAACAGTAAGAAGAATTAATTGGAATTCCCAAGCAATGTATTATTTTTTTAATAAATGTATTTAAAATAGTTAAATTATGTGGAAAAACAAATAATTTATCTTAATAAGTTAATTATTTATGACTCTAAAGCCAATTAAATCTTTTATTAGGATTTTTATCAGTGAAAAGTGTAAAATGAAGTTTCATTTCGGCTATGAGGCCATGAGAGGTTCCTGTAGTAGGCTGAAACTTTCAAGACAGGTTGGCAGTAATGTGATTTAGATAGAGTTGATCCCAGATTAGTCATGTGATCTCAGCTGCTTTAAATTTGTTATCAGTGAGCCAACCTCTGCTCCTTCAGGTCAAAGCTGCAGCTCTTTGGTCTGCAGCCTCTTAACGCCGTGAGCTGCGCGGTTTTCTCCATTTCCAGCTCCAAACTCATCCTGTTCTGATTCTCCATCAGACGGGCAATTTTCTCCTGCTGCTCCTTCAGCAGCTTCCTCTGCTGCGTGATGATGTGCTGCTGGACGACGTGTCTGTTCTCAAACCTGCCGGCTGCTGACGCTGTTCTTCGTGTTCCGGTGAATACGCAGCTTTCCACTCTCTGCCGCGCTTCCCGTAGCTCTGCAGCCGTAGGGGTCGTGTGGCGTCGGGTCACCTGCCATGGCTCAGAAGGCCGGGGTATGTTACCCACAGGTAATTTATCTTGATGCACCGCAGAGAGATTGGGGGTAAACGTGTCTGAGCTGTGGCGATTCATCTACAGAACATACAACAGATGAGATTATGCGTTTTGTCCTGTTTTTGTAAGAACTTTAAATTCAGTTTCTTCTAACTCACATCTCTGTTTGAATACTTTGCTTTCATTAAAAGTTGAGTCAGATGGGAAATACAGTGAAGGAGAGCAGGACAATGACAAATGTTAAGTTACAACCACTTACAATCAGACTATATGTCTTATTTATATAAAAAATTAATCTTTCCACATGATCCATGCCCTCCTGTACTTCTTTCCATCTTTTCTCCAGAGTCATAAATATTTCAGCTTCCTTCATACTGACATAGGTTCAGATTTTCCCATGATAGGAGGAAGGTTAGAGGAGAGTATTGTTATTTTGTTTACTTCCCAAAACATATTTTTTGCCTCAGTAAGTGGCCCCTCAGCATGGTCTGTCAGTGGTAGAGGCTAATTATTTAGCTTTGGCGCTGACTTTTCAGTCAATTTATTTCTAATTTATTAGATATGTTTTCAGTGAAAAATAATGATTAGATTTGTTCGTGGATGTGTACGGTTGTATCCATCACCTCTTCTGATTGGTTCGGAGGCTCAGGTGAGGTAGTTTTTGGGGTTTCTGCTCCTGGGAGTTTTCTTGTGGACGTAGCAGTGAGTAAAGCCTCCATTTTTTGTTTGGTCTCCTGCTGTCGGGCCAAAAGCTCCCGCTGAGCTTTTTCCATCCGATACCACAGCTGCCACTCATCCAGACATCGCCGTAACAACTGTCTTTGGTAGCTTTCCACAGCCAGTTGCATTTGTCTGCAGGAGGCAACAGAAGCGAGCTCATATTTAGTTACAGATACTCATTATGGAATGTTTTTTGTTTGGATTCTCGCCTGTTTTCTATCCGCAGGGCCTCCTCTGTTCTTGCTACCTCTCGCTTCTCACGCTCAGCCCACACCACCGATCGCCATGCTCTCCACGCTTTGAGCTGCCTCCTCCAATCACAGAGGCCCACTGCCTTAGCCGCACGTAACCTTTGGTCCAACACCACTGAATACCATCCAGAAAAATGCCTGTGCAGACACTAAAACACATGCATTTACCTGAATATGAGAACCTGTATGATGACATACTGCATGTAGCTTCAGGCACCAACCCTCAGATCGCTCATGTAAATTTTTGTTTGAATCTTCTGTTGTCGATCCGTTTCATGCAGCCGCTGCTGAACTGTGGGAGTCGGTGCTGACTGAAGACTTCTGACTGTCTTCTTCTTCACTTGTTTTTCTCTTTCTCTGTGCAACAAACATACTCATAATGAAAAGTTTTGGACATTTAAGGAAAATCGGACGCTACAGAGAAACAGAAACCGAACCTCTGTCGAGCCAGCTGTTCCAGGCCTCTCCTCTCCTCCATCTGACGTCGAAGTTTCACCATCTCCTGCTGCACCATCTCCTCCTGCCTACGTTCTTCTAGTTTCTTCATCATCTCTTCCTCTCGCTCCCTCCTCTTTGCCTCTTGTCTGGCCTCTCGCTGAGCCTCCTTCTCCCTCTGCTGCCTCTGCCTCTCGGCCTCCCGCCACACCCTGTTCTCCCGCACCTTCATCACCAACCAGCAGCAGTTTGCGTTAACTGAGAACGCAACACGTCTAAAGCAACTCGAGGACCTGAAGAATCATACCTGTTGGTGTCGTGCTTCCATAGTGATGACTGGGTTTCTAAACTTCTTCTGCAGTTCTCGATCATCAAGTGAGAGGTTCTCCATCATTCCAGAGTCTAGCAGCTCCTGCTCCATTAGATCTTGTAGGATGTTGTTAACAGCTGATTGCTCTTCTTTTTCAACCAGGCTGTCATATAGATCTATACATTTTTTTTTAAATAATAAAAAGTTAAAGAGCAGTACAATGTTAGAAATTAGGCATTTTTAAAACATGTTTATGATTTTGCATGCAAACAGTTTTAGACTGATCTGCTTACTGAGTAACAGTAAATTATAAACAGATGTTGACTGAATAACACAACGATCCTCAGATTCACAGATTTCAGTACCATTAAAATTTCTGTGGGTCGGGGCATCAGGATGGACAGACGCTGGAGCAGCAGCTTGCGTCTTCTCATTGGAGCATCTCGGGTCATCTTCATCATCCATCTCAAGCTCCAACCGTAGCTTACTGTTTAACCAATCGCCAAGAAGAGCCTGAGCTGAGAAACATAACATGAAGCGATGATGATGACGATTGAAAGTTTGTGAATACATTAATTTAGGTGTTTTCTTTCCTATATTTTAATAATTATCTGCTCTTTCCAGGGAACATTCTTTCAGAAAAATCTGGATTTGAGACATCAGTTTTCCACATTTATTGTCAACTTATAGATCATTTGTCTGTTTGTCCATCCATCCATACCTGCTTGTTCCTATGCAGGGACACGGAGGCATTGGTTGCTATCTCCATTGGTCATTGGGTGAGATGTAAATCCTGATGCTGTGATGTAGAGGCAGTCTCTCAAGGATGACCCCATCTCTCGCCCAATGAGCACTGGAGATAGCACCAGCCCTCCACCCCATCACCTTGAACAGAAATATGCAGACACAGAAAGCGGATGGAAAGTCAAAAAATGTCAAAACCACCAACATTATAAACAAACAAAAAAGATACACTGGAAAATGTTCTACACATCTTCTATGAAAACATATCCTACATTGTTTCTATGGACTGACCAACCTTCACTATATGCATCGTCATGATCTGCTAACTGGTCGGAGTTTTGCAAAGGGACAGCCAGTCTGTTGTTTCCTGAAAAAGTTTTCTTTTTGTAAAAGACCTCAGACACAGCGAACTCAGAGGCCTGTTCCACTCGCTGAAGGCCAGGAAAGAGACAAAAAAAGCATCATTTTATAAAAAATTACTTTTAAAACCAAGAGAATGTACAATAACATAACAATATAAGAGATGTAAACCTTTCTCCAGTGATCAATGTCATCACTCCTAACGTGCATCTATTTGAAAAAAGAAAACGTTAAATATTATACTGCTGAAATATAGACAAAGCTTGAACATGAAGACAGGCCCTGTAAGGATTTCTGTCCTTTAGACAACTCTCACACAAGCTCACCTTGAGCTGCAGATGCTGTGTGCAAATTGTGGGATGAGGCAAGGACCTGATGGCTGCTGTTTATTTCACAGGAAAGCTTAGCTATTCCCTTAAATCCCCAGATTAACCCCCAAAACCACTTCCAAGACTTCAAAAAGCCAGTTCTTTACCAGCAGCCATTCAGCTATCTCAGTGTCAAGCTGCCGGTGTGTGCAGCTGCAAACATGAGAGTATGTGAAATAAAAAACCCGGTATGATATATAATCTTTCCTACCCAAAAGCCACAAATTATTGCTTCCTTTTCATTTATACATGGAAATGGATTTTCTTTTATGGATATCTTATATCTTTCTAAGAGATCAGATATTGGTGGAAAAGGAGCCTGAAAATATCAAAGTACTTTAGCTTTTCATTTTAGATAATATTTTAATTTATTTAAGTCAAACACAATTTCACTTTATTTTTTGCTCAGTAGCAACATTTGAACCAACTTTTACATGAACATCTTATCTCTTTTACCTTTAATTAGTAAAAAAACCAACATAATTATTAGTAGTAATTCAGACTTACCTTGTCTGTAGATCCCGGCCTTTTCCATCTGAACAGGTGAGAATTGTGACCCGTGTATGCCATTATCCCTTCAAAGATATTTACATTATATATTATAATCCTAAACCTGTTTCTGTTCTTTCCTATACGATAAACAAAATTACCTGTTTTTAATCTAATTTGGTTCCGAAGTTACTACAAAGCAAACAGAAGCTGTAAACCTAACTGATAGAGTTTGACCGCAATGAATTGTGGGTAATGTAGGAAATTAGCTATCTTTCTTGGCCATTTTTACGTATATTGGAACTCTTGGAACTACGTGTCCCAGTGGACTCGAGAGTTCGCTAGTAACCATGACAACTGTTTAGTTGTCTTAGTAAACTGGATCTGAAATCCATGTAAGAAAAGATATAACCCATAAAATTGGCTAAATACGTTTCATATAAACACACTCTTTGTCATTTTTTTCCCAATTAAACCTCTAGTATCTTATTTTATTTTGGGGACTGAGAATTTTTTAGCTCACCACTGCCGTCGCCATTGCTGACGTTATATTTCCGCGACTTGTAGTTTATACGAAGCATGGTAAGCAAGAAAAGGGTACTGTCGAATTTAAAAGTTATAAATAAAGCTAAGTTATGCTGTAAACGCACTGTATATTTGAATTATTCAGTTGTATTTAACATATCAAATGAACTAAACTGACGTTGTAGTACGTGAATGATAAAGCTAACAGCTACGTGGCTAACTCTGTGGCTCAGAAACAGAAACCTGGACTCAGAAACATTAGTCTGTTTTAGAGATTTGCTTCTGGAGCTGTTGGTGATCTGACTGGCAGCAGGATGCAGCTGGAACTTACCCGGGTGGTTCAGGGGGGAGCTCGTTTGGGTGTGCTGAAGGGGCTCGGGAAGACGGGGCAGCACTCGTTTGATGTTCCGGGGTGTCTGCTTTACACCCACTTTGGCACAGTCCCGCACCTCACCCAGGACACGCTGCACACCATCAGCAACCTGCCCTCTGTCACTCAGGTGTCCCTCTCTCACATGTGAGTTAAAAGCATCACACTCTTTCTCACCTCGTCGCCTGTTCTGTATTAAATCAAATCTACATCCTTTTGCAGAGCAGAACATCAAGAAGTGTTGGAGGAGTTTAAAGATGGATTCAAAAAGTTTGCAGGTACAGATGTTCACATTTCTGTTCCTTCTGCCGCTGAATCCTTAATCCAACAAAATGGTTATAGGATAACATTCATTTGTTTGTTAATTTATTCAGAAACATCAATAAAAGTTTGAGGGTAAAATTGAATAGATTTTTCTTGCTTAATGAATAAAAGCTAATTTAATAAAATTTTTAATAAGAAGTGTCCTTGTTCTACTACTTAATCTAAACAGACTCAAACTGAATTTAATAAGGACGTTAATAAACCCTTGTTAATTTGGAGCACAAAAATAAAAGGATATAAACTATCAAACTCCTCACTGAACTAATCAATCTTAATAATATCTTCGTTGATTGTGGTTCATCTTTTTAAATACTCCCTTTGCTATTAAGTTCCTGAAATCTCAACACTTCTAAATAAACAACATGTAGAATTTCATAATTAAAAGCCCATTAGACAAAAAGTATCTCTGTTTTATAAAAGCCTCTCTTTTGCTGCGCAGCATTAATTGTACTTACGACCTTTTCTGACAACCAGATTTAGAATTAGTGTGTTATAAATGTAGCTTCATTTTGTGTAAACTGTTGGGGATTGCTGCAGCATCGTCTCTGAAGCTCCACAAAGGAAAAAGCTGTGATTTATGAACTGAAAATAATAATTAGATCCTTTTGTTTTCGCAACCTTCTGATCTTTCGGCTGCAGCTGGCTTTGCTGATAAAGTTCACACATCATCATGAAGCAGTGAAGAGTTTCTCTGTCTGCTTGGGTTTGTGGATTTGTTGGACTTGTTCTTATGAAGTGGCTCTTTTTTTTTTGTTTTTATTTGTCAGGGCTTCATGATACAGTGTTGTTCTGCTCGCTTCACGACCCTGCAGCTCTTTGCCCGACAGGTTACACCACCAACAAGGTGAGGTGGAATGTTGTTTTTTGCAGCATTTTCAGTTCAGTTTTGTTGTAGACACATTTTTAACTGCATCACACCAAGAAATAGCCAGATTCAGACATTGAATTTAAATGTGTGTCATTAGACGGTGTCCGTGTGGGGCAGCGGCGGGCGGATTGAACTGACGGCGGCCAAGTTCATGGCTCTTCAGAAGACGGTGCAGCCAGACTGGTACCAGAGCATGGCGGACGGAGAGACCTGTCAGAGCAATACGACTCGTAAAAGGGTTCGAAAGTCCGTGGATCGAACTCTGGCTCATTTGGATGAGTGTCTGCTGATTCACCAGAAATCACAGGTGCACACACACTCTTTCACTGACAGTGTGTTGATGCACAACAACAAGGCGCAGATTGATGTTTGTCAGACTAGCCGCTTTGCAGGAAAACTCTCATCACCTGCAGGAGATTTGTATTTCTAAAACATTTTAGATAACTCATTTTATTCTTGCTTTTAATTGCTGTTAATTACATCAAAAGGAAGAATAGAATAACTAACTCATAATAACATCAGTCATCTGTTTCTTACAGCCGTTTTAATGGGATTCTTTGTGTTTTTACTCCATCTTTATCTCATGCTGCAGTTGTTTTTTGTATTTTTTATCACTGCCTGACTGCAAACCAAATGTTCCTTGACACAATAAAGTGAGAAGTCATGTAGAGCAAAGAGAAGTGACAGAGTACTGCAGGTAATTTCTTATCAACCTTTTACTCAGTGAGCTGTGTGATTGCTGCCAAATTCCCTCCCAGAACCACCCGGTGAGTCTGTCCTCCTGCTTGTTGAGTAATCAAAATCCAAATGGAGTCTGGCAGAGCAAAACCTTTTTATTTATTAATCCCCCCCTCCCACTACCTCATGCCTAAGTCCCCCTGCTGCAGACTTTGTCAGGCATCATATTTAGTTGTAAAAATTCAGATTTTGTTCTTGTTTTTTTTTTTTTCATCTCAGTATTTTTGAGTTTTTTTCCTCGAGTCCTGATCGCCCGTGTTTCTGTGTCCTGGCAGGAATTAGACAGAGTCGGTGTGTTTGGGGTGGTGGAGGGAGGAGACATCCTGGAGGAGAGGCTGCGCTCAGCTAGGGAGACAGCGAAAAGGCCCGTGTCAGGATTCTGCTTGGATGGATTTCAAACCGGTGCGATGGATCGGACCCTAAGGACCCAGCTCATCACTGCTGTGGCCAAAGAGCTGCCCGAGGACAAACCCAGGTCTGCCTGCTTGTTACTCTGTGAGATAAACAAACTGGTTAATTAGTTTGTTTAAATCCCAGAAATAAAAAGAAAATAAAAAACTTCCTTTTGATGTTCAGAAATAATTAGATTCAAATAGTCAATTTAATTCATAATTTAAATGTTTGATTGTTCTAAATTACCTTTTTTATGGACAAATTTAAATCGGAATAAGTTTAATTATCCTGCGTTACACGTATCACTTCAGTCGCGCTCGTCCAGCTTCTTCATTCGGTTTTTAATCACAGCTCAGCCTTTAACCCTGTATCTCACTGCGCCGTGACCAGCTGGAAATTCTGAAATTCTCAGATGAAATCCCACTGAATTGGTCCTTGAAGACAGTTTTCAAATATTGAGACAACAAATAAATCGCTGCGTTCGTATGAATTTTCTACAGATTTTCTTATTTCTTAATGTCGGAGCTCAAAGTCTCACACGCTGTCTGACTCCCGGAAACTAAATTAAAACAAGTTTCAGACATCTGAGACGACTCTGAACCATTTTGAGGGAAAATTTGCTGCATGAGTTTCTCGCAAACGTACAACACATAATATTGTAACATCCAGATGGAGTTTAATGATACCAGTTATAATTCCTCCATCACATATTGACTCTATGATACCCCGAGATATTAGAGGCTAATGCTAAACTGTAGCTTAAATTGGCTAATTCTAAACAACAATAACCATTCAGTTCCCACATTTTGGCTTTTTATTGTTGCTTTAGAATAAAAGAATGAAAATAAGTCATCAGATTTTCTTTGTGGCCATTTCATTTCTTTTTAATTTCCCTGTTTAATGCAACTTTTTATGTGAATTTGCTCCTAATATAAAGAGACAAAACATCAGAGACATTGTGAGACAAGATAAACAAGCTACGTTCCCAAACGTCCCCTTTAAAGTAACTGTTTTTATATTACCTCGCAGAAGCCTCGAGACAGTGTCGGATCGGGTGGGAGGCTACATGCTGTTAGCTAGTTGCCTATCTTCACAACCTCAGTCCTGGTTCCAAAATTCCATCACTTCACAAGGTCAGAGAGCTCCGCAGACAGATGCAGATACGCGACCATAAATCACGCCCGAGTCAGCAGATAAAAGCTGATGTGAGATCAATCAGAAACGTTCCCACAAAGATCATTTTCAGATCCATTTATAATGAGATTCCAGTGTCTCAGACTCCTTTTAGACCTGCCACACCCTTTTTTACAGTCACAAGGAGAAATGTCACCTGCAAAATGTTTATTATCTTGTCACAGACTTTTATTTTGGAGGCTGTCTCACATGAGCTCTCCTCTCATGGAGGAGCTGTACTTGCTGCTGGAGGCTCTTGAGTGTTACAGTAGAGCAGTAATCTGTTACTGGGATCGTGCTGCGAGTGTTGCTTCGCTGGCTGATCAGGAACACTGCGGGGCATCTTTCCTGCTGCTGCTTCTAGCTGGAGGGAGGTTGGAGCCTCCGGCCTGAGAGTGGAGTGGAGTCATTATCCAAAGCTAAATTGGGCTTGACCTTGATGCCTGAAGGCAGAGAGTTTCAATCAGTTAGCAGAAAGCTGGAACACTCAGGAGTGCGCATGTTGTGGTGCAGCGTGGAGATGTTTATCTGACAGAAACGCGCTGCAGACATGTTACATTAAAGTTTAATGGTTCCTGCTGCTTGTTGACTTTCTCTCTGTGTTTCTGTGTGACTGTTAGATTAGTGGAGGGTGTTGGACGACCCGATGAGGTGCTGGCATGTGTGGAGGCAGGAGCCGATCTGTTTGAAGGGTTTTTCCCGTTCCAGGTGACGGAGCGAGGCTGCGCTCTCTGCTTCAGCTTCGACATCTCCCCGGACCCGGAGCGCGCAGGTAGAGAGCCCTCGACAGGTGTGATGAACAGCTGGTTATAATCTGATTATTGCTACAAACACATAGAAGTGATTAACAGCCAGTATCTCACCGGGCTGCTGTTAGCAACTACTTCAGAGAGTTTAATGCATATCGAAACAGACATTTATTTGAATTTCATGCAAATTTTGCTTGTAGTTTGTTTTGTAATTGTGTCATAATGTGTTTTAAATGTACTTTTATTTTATTTGCAGATTTATCAGGTTATTCTGTTTTGTTTCCAATCAGTCTCAGTTTGGTTTCAGAGATCTCCGACTCCTCTCAAAGTCATCTCTCATTTGAAACTCTATTGAGAAGCGTTCCAGACACATGAGACAATGTTACAACTTGTTATGTTTTGTACCGTTTAAGGTTTGGACCCAAACGCATCAGAGCACTCGCCAGGAGTTTGATCAACAAACAAGAACACACTTGCAATGGGTTGAGGGGGGTGCTCAGAGACAACTGGATGAAACGGGGAGCACGAATAATCCACATTGAGGGGGTAAATCCAAAATCCCCAAAACGAACCGACCCAAAACTGATACTCCGCCCCTTTTGAACGCTTGATTCGCACTTCGCCGAAGTCCGCATCACTGGAGTAGGGTCTAGCTGCAGACACTACAAACCACGCCCCCTACAAAACACGCCTCCATGTGCCTGTTGAGTCCAATGGTTGAGGCCCAAATTCTTTTTGGGGGCGGCCGTGGTCAAAAGGGGAAGGAGGTTGTCCTCGGATCGAGAGGTTGGTGGTTCGATCCCCGACCCGAACAAGCCATGTGTCGATGCATCCTTGGGCAAGATGCTGAACCCCAAACTGCCTCCCGGGCGCCATGACACGGGCAGCCCTCCGCTCCCTCAGGATGGGTTAAATGCAGAAGTGAATTTCTCCATTGTGAGATGAATAAAGTTGAAAATGAAATTAAATACAAACTGAACTCATTAACTAAACTAGAAACACCTGGATGGAAAAAACACTGAGCTCAGGAGCACAATCAAGACACCAGACACATGGGGAAAGTAACTTCCTCCTGCTTTAACATTTACACTGAATTTATTTTTTAAACTCTTTTTTTATCCCCTTTAAGCAGCGATCTGCAACTACTCCTCTTTTCTGACACCACAGAGCCACAAAAAGCGTTTTAAAATTCATCAGAATCACAGTTTTCACCCCCACAGTTCTCCTTGTGTATAAACAAATGACCTTCTCAGGTAAAGCCACCTTGCCCAAAGCCACAAAGCTGACATTTTTAATGGCCACGATGACAGAAATGAGCCCTAAATGATATGAAAAACACGGCATTTGACGGCTGGAGTTTGNNNCACAAAAAGGGAAAAAAATGCCTGGAGCGAAGTTAAATCAGTGTCATTTGAAAGTTTGCATTTTGAGGGTCTTTTCTGGGATTATAATGACCCCTTAATGGGATGTGAACACCATGGGAAATGTATTTCCTCTCACTTAAAATGATTTATTTAGCACTTTTTCCTCATCATAGAGTCGAAATAATCAGAGTTGCACAGAGAAGTTTGATTAGAGAACTTGAGCTTTGATGTTAATTGCGCTGAGTTGAATTTATCTGATCGAACGGAAGCGCTGATTGAATAATGACGCTCGCAGGGTTTGTTAGTTTCTGCAGGGGGAGCGGTTGGTGTTGTCTGAAAGTACGGAGTTAATTCTCACGGCTTTTACCCAAATGTGAGAAGATGATCGTCTCACTCTGCTGCACGGGGAATTACACCGAGTTGGATTAGATCAAAAGGATTAAAGTTAAAAACCCTCAGTGTGTCGTCACTATACAAACGTTTAGTTTCAACCTGGAGAGAAGCACCAACTCAGGTCGAGGCGTTGACTTCAAAGATGAGTGTAATGACCAATCAAATTCAGCATGCTTTGATATGTGTGTGTGTGTGTGTTTGATAAGTGAGATAATTGGATAAAGACAAATCCAGGAGGTGAAATAAAATCAATAGCACATCTCTTAGCTGCTTCAGCAGGGTAACAATTAAAAGCGACCTGATCACCCTGTTTATTGTCCTTGTGAGGACCTAAAGGAAGACGAGGGAAATGCCCTGACGACTTGCACGTTGATTAAAAAGTTGAGTTAAACTCCTCTGACAGAGTGAAATTTGGCATCTGGGAGCATCTTGTGTCAGAAGGCTTGAATCGATTTCTGCACAGGGAGCATAATGGAGTTCAGTCGAGGTGAGAGCGGCGATGGTGCCAAACCCCAGGAGGAAAATTTGATTCCCCTCTCAGCCAATTAGAGGGGTGTCAACACCCTACCCCCCCCCCCCAGTTAAGACCCCGCTGACATGTCGGATCATACACCAGTTCACCTTTTTACTCCCTTTTTGTTCTTTGCAGGTTTCCCGAGTCCTGCTCCATTTTCAGAAACTCCTCTATTTTTTTGAGGCACAAAGGTGGTTAGAAAAGAACAGTTTTACTGCATAAACATGCAATTCATAGAAAATCAGAGCTGGTTGTAGCAAAATTCTGAAATTTGGAAATAGTTGCTCTGAGACGAGGTGCAAATTGAGCTGTAGCACAAAACCAACTGCACCATTTTGGATTTGATACGTTAAAACTACCACTTTATTTTAAAGAATGAGTTTTATAATTGACCCTGGAACACCACCGTACTCTTTATATCCACATGAACACAGTCGTGTTCGTGTTCAAGACTGTGTTCATAAATAAAATGGGATTAAAGCAATTAAGTAACATTTATATGATGTAAACATGGACTCTCAGCTTCAATCAACATTTTATATGTATTTAATTTGGATGCCTCTCCAGTTGACCTTTTAATTTGTCGGGTTGGTACATGCGCTCCTCTCTTACCCAGGCTTCACCTCAGTAAATCCAAAGAAATGAATCCCAACAGTTTGTGTTTGTTCTTGCTGATAAGCAGGAAACTGCAGTGAAAACAAACTTCAATCTGCTGTAACTAAAGAGTCTAAGAGCCGTGAAATCTCCATGTATCTGTTTCAGAGACTCGGCAGCTTTCAAACCTCATTTTTTGTTATTTTGGTTTCCATATCGGTCGTTGCTTCCTTCTGTCTTTGTAATGCAGAACTTATCTTCCACAGTGTTGCGTCTCCCTGCGTTGCAGTTCACTATCTCTGGCCTCGTTTTGTCCTGCTTTTGTCTCTTTGCTTATCACCGCTCCGGCTTCACAAACACCATATTTAGAATCGTTTTATTCCTGCTTTGTATAAAGTTTGTTTCTCGCTGCTTCTCTTGAATCTCTGCGTGTGTAATCACATGCATGACTGTGGACCACTTTCCTTTCTTTGAGTGTCATTCATTCCCTGTTCTTCTTACAATTCCTGATTGCTATTAAATGAAGTGAAGTTGTCTTTAAGGGAACACCCATCTGTGTGAAACAGATGCTTGTATTCACAGCGTAGCCAGTGAGCATTTATATTTCAGTGGGGGAGAAAATGAGAAGCACAGCAGGGATTACTGAGGGTTAAGGTATAATTGGTGTTTGATTTTTTTTTTGGCTTCTGCTTGTGTCTTTCGGGACTTGTTTCCTGTCAGAGTTTATGGGTTGAATGGTTTATGTTTGAATTAATGAGGTGCACGTCTGCGTGTGGGTTTTTTTTGTTTTTGTTTCAGCTCGGAATGAAGAGACGCGCACAGCAGGGGAGACGCAGCCGAACGGAGATCTTAATTGTGATGATCAAACGCAGATGACACGCTTTGAAATGAATCTCAAAGACAAAAGGTTTGTAGCTGGATTTGTAAAGACCCTATGGGGGTGGGGGGGGGGATTTCGGAAGCAGCAGTGCTTGCAGAATCGTTGCTTTCATGTATCGTGATTTACATTTACAGTGACTGTTCCGTGAAGTGCTCAAACTTTGGTTGAACTTGTGTTCAGGTATGAGGACGACTTCAGGCCCCTGGTGAAGGGGTGTGGCTGCTACTGCTGTAAGAACCACCAGAGGGCGTACGTGCACCACCTGCTGGTGACCAATGAGCTTCTGGCTGGAGTCCTGCTCATGATTCACAACACAAGCCACTATCAGAGCTTCTTTAACGCACTGAGAGAAGCTTTAGCCAGTGACAAGCTGGAGCTTCTAAAGCAGCGGATGTTAAGTGATGGAGTTCAACAGACAGACGGAAAGGATTAACGATAACTCCAGACAGGAACGACATGGATTGATCTGAAGGTACAGGGCCAGAGGCAATCATGGAGTCTGCCAGTTCCTCTAACGGTTTGGACAGTAAAACTGCAGAAAGCTTCAGAATGACTCACTTTACTGAAGCAACATCGAAAACAAAAAAGATTCACCCAGTCTTGGAATCTCACCCAAAGATTTTTCCAAATCAGGCGTTATGTGAATTAAAAAAAAGAGAAAAGTCAGAATATTTACAGCTGACATGGAGTATTTAACCCGAACCCAGTGGTGTGTGAAACGTTTCAGCGTCCTGCTGGGAGGGTTCTCCCTGCAGCCTCATGCTGCCTTTCAGTTTGTATCAAACAGCTGCTTTTGTGTCCTTTTAGAAATACTCATTTCTTTTATATAAAAGTCTTTTCTTAAATCAACATCCAAGTTGTTTTGTTTTTCTTTATCATCTTAATTTCCAGAATGTTCAAATTTAGCACCAAGCTGTAGGAAATGTTTAACGAACCAAGTTTGTAATGACTGTTTGTGACAAATTGCGAGACATTTATCATAAATGTCCTGTCCTGCGTTCGGAGGTTTGTCCAGAACATTTCTGTTGCAACAGCACAACGGGGGAATAAGACTATACATTAATCCTTCTTTATATGGAGAAAATCAAGATGCTATCAGTGGAACTGAAGTACCTCAGGGGCCAATCAGCTTTCAGCGGGGGCCCGTAACCCTCTGACCCCAGATCCATCAAGACGACTGTAGCTTTAATTTTAGTATTTGAGATGATAGAGACTTTAGACTGAGGAGCTGGAAGAAATAATCCACATTAAATGATGGATAAAAGATGCTGGACTGTCGATGACAAACTGAGCAGCGCCCGTAAGAATGAAAACCAATTACCGGGAACAGTCACTAAAGAGGAAAAACTTTACCCAAAATGATGAGATTTTCACCAGATTATCATAAACACTTCCTGCACACAGTAAGAGATTATTTCCCCTCTAGTCCTGTAGAATTTAGTTGATTTATCTTGATAGAACATTATTCCATTCTTCAAGTGCTTCCTGACTGTTTCCACACCCTCCCTGGTTAACAGCAGTCCTGAGCTGACAGCTCCACCCTTCATGCTGCTGAGAAGAGGATAAAGATCAGATACAGATACGGAGCTCTGCTGCCTCCCGTGCCGTGATGGAGCGAGGTTCTTTTTGAAGGTGAGGGGATATAATTGACTGCCAGACCGTGCAGATGTCTGCGGGGGACAGAGGACAGACTGAGAGTGTGACAGATTTACGAAACAGCAATGACATTTTTTTTTTTTTATTTTCTCACACTCTGGGTTACCTTAACTGCATCCAGCATTATGAAGAAGTAGTCTGGAGGATTTACGGCCACCGGTGGGTGGACGCTGTCCATAAACGCAAAAGAAAATAAAGCAGAAAATAAGTTGAGGAAGATAAAAAGACAGTATTACTAAAGCTTTTAGAGAAAAATGGTAAAATCTAAAACAAGCCGTGACCTCTATGTTTATTTAAGGGTCTTATAGGATTGCAACTGACAGAAAGCATTGCAGAGAAGGTTATAAAGGCAATCCACCAGATTAGCTGGTAAAAATAGCAGCGATTGGATCTCACCCTTCTTTCCCTGGAAAACTGCAGGAGGTATTTTACTCTGAAACCTTTCCAGATGAGGTTTTCTGCAGCAATACATCTGACGCACAGTAACAAAACTTAACTCTGTCCTTTAGAAAACAAGAAGAACTAATGAAATAGAAATTAACATAAAAGAATACCAAGGTTTGGTACATCCAAACACAAAATATTTTCAATACTTTCATAAAACGTATCTGTTAACTGGTTCTTATTTAGCGCTACACTTTGCTCACTGTTATTTATAAGAACAGGCGTCTGAAGTCGTTTCTAAAGCCTTTAAAACTACTCAAAACTCATCCCAGTAATTAGCAGCTACTCTGAAATGCAAATAATTCATCCAATAAAAGTTGAAGAATGTTGTAAGAAGATTAGAAAGTGTGTTCAGAAAGCTGGTTGAGGTCTGGAAGACCAGAAGCTCCTGTAGGTTTGCTCCAGAAAGGCAAATTAAAACTTATGTTAAGCATAACATAAATGGAGTTTGTGACTAATTAATACACAAGTCTTTTATTTATTTTATTGCCTGAAATACAAAGTCTTTCTGCACCAAATGTTGAGATGACCTTGTGTTTAGCATGTTTCAACATTAATTGGATGAATCCCAACTCTTACACAAAGGTTTTAGAAACAAGCAGTGTGTGATGATTAAAAATTAGAGTAAAGGGGGAAAAAAAAAAGGCTTTCCTATTCAAAGTGTTTGCAGTTGACTTAAAGAGCGTTTGTCTTGATTATAAAGAAACTTCACTATGAGTTTGAGATATAAAACTTCCATCAGGTCTCAGTTTGTTCACGCTTGAGTTACCCAAGTTATTGTCTGGGTGTAAAATGATATTTTCAGAATATTGAGTGATTCATTTATTTTGAAAATTCCATGTTTTTTTCAAATCTTTTGTGTTTCTCATGTCTTTCTTTCCTGGGCTTTTTAAATGTAAAATAAATGAGTTAGTGCTAGATAAAACTGTCACTCGTTCCACAGATGAACTAATGAGAAACTTGTTTAGGAGTAAAATGTGACTGTTATCCCCCCAAAATAATATTAATATAAATTGAGTTCAAAATGAGATTCTTCTTTGTCTCTAATGTTTCTACCTTTTAATTAAAAACATAAAGATGGAAGGAAGGTTAGAAAGTCTAATTTCTCTTGGAGTCTCAGGGAAAGATTCATCATTAAGCTGAAATGGAGGAGGAACTTTTTTCAAAAGTTATTATTTATTATTAATGCAGAATGAATCTAAAACTACCAAAGTTTATAATTTGCACTGGGTTAATTATTTTCCTGTAAATGCAGAGTACATGTTCTCTTCTCAGAATTTACATTGGAGTTTTATTCTAAACGGAAACAAAAAAATGTCACAATTTTGTATTTTTCCCAGTTGTTGTTCCAGCAGCTGCAGGGCAGTCGCTGTAATGATGGACAGAACTATAGTAGCATGAACTACAGGAAATAGCTCAGATCTTTTGAAGTGAGGTTCTGTAAAAAAGGTTCTGAACACAAAAATATTTCATCTGTTTCACCTGTTGCTCTTTGAATTGCCTGAGTTTGTAGAAAATAGAGTGGATAAAACAACATGGAGGAAGCTGAGATGAGCTTGAGAAGGAACAAGTTCACTAGATGAAGAGTTGTGGAGAGAATTTCGGAGAATTCGGTTGTGTTTTCTACAGGTTGTGCAAAAATTGGGAGCTTTCCATTTCACAAAGATTTCATGACTTTGTGGTTATTTCTGAAGTATTAACCTGTAATATGAAACATTTTATATCTAAAAAACTTTAGGAAACACTGATATACAGACCTTTCAATCCAGGGCCGGTTCTGGGCATAGGCAGACTAGGCAATTGCATAGGGCGCCCTCTGCTGGAGGGGCGCAAATTCTCCTTTTTTTTTTTTTTTTTGGACAAACTGTTGGACACACCCTTCATCTCATGTAAAGGGCAAAATAAGTAATAATTAAATATCTTTCATCTCTACTGTTCATTTTAGTATAACTAAATATTTTTTTCAATGTAATCCAGTTATTGAGTTACGTTGTTTCTGTTCTGGGCAGTAGGGGGCGCCAAAATCCTTTTTAGCCTAGGGCACCATGCAGCTCAGGGCAGGCCCTGTTTCAATCTATCTGCGTCAAGACTCAGCTGGTTCCTTCAGGCTTTGGCAGCCACTCATTAGTATTCATTATTCGAATTTGCTGGACTCAGATTGGCTAACAAACTAGCCTACGAGAGCAAGGTATGCTGTTTCCTGCCCAGCTGCGCATGGCAACAGCAGACGTCGTGTCTTCCGGTTTGTTACGTCTTGTGCTACAGCTTTTAGCCAGCAGCATGCTAGGCTAGGTTTCAACTGCGGGAGCTGCCGAAGACTAACAATCAAAGGAGTTGTGACAAGTACCGGCCGTTTGAACTCGGGTTTTATCGCCACCTGCGTAGTTTGAGAGATAAAAACTGAAAGAGAAGTTGTTGACCTGTTTTCACACCCACTATGAAGGTAAGAACACATGTGGAGCTAAAATATTCAACAGAAACCTCAGAAAAACCGTTTTTAATGGAAGGACCTCTTTAAAAGTGGGTGAGATGTCATATTTTAAGCTGAGCTCACGCCTGTGCAGGACTGCTGTGCATCACATTCTGTAAACTCAATATTACAGGCTATAATTCCTTAATTTAAGGTGATCTTGGTTTAACACCTGCTGGCACGTGGTTGCACGTGACCAGTCAACCACCGTGTCATTGTAACAGTTTCTGTTGTTCAGACATTATGGAAGCTGCCATGGCAGAATAATGAACAAAGTCCTGAATTTTGATGGATTTCAGGCTCATGTTACAACCCCATCACTCTTCATTTCAACCAATTATACAGATGTGCTATTCAGGCTGGATCCCTGCGAGTTTCTTTCTTTTCCTTCACCCTCCTGATGGAATCTGTGGCGTAAGCTGCGTCGCGCATTTATCTCACTCTTCACACGACAGCTGGATGGTTATCTGCTGCCGTGACGGTGCAACGCGAAAAAAGAATGAGGTCAGCTCCTTCTTCAAAACAGACACACACCATCTCATAAAAACCAGTGGTGTGAGGTACAGCGAGTGTCATCAGGGAGGAAATGATGGCCAGTGAAAAGGTTTATCTGTGAAAGATTCTGTTGTACGTGCAGAGTATCCAGAGACAGCAGAGATGGTGCCAGTATTTGTCACTGTGTGAGGAAGTGTAGACAGTGTGCTGGAAGCTTAAATCATTGATTTGACAAGGTGTTGCAGGAGCTGATGTTATGAACAGTTCCACAGGGGACTGGTCCAGAAGCGGCGTGACCGCCTCTGGCAGTCTTCCTGTGAACATCTTTACTGAGAAAATAAAATAAATGGACCAAAATATATAATAAATAAAACTGAAATGCTACAAAAACAGAGCAGAAACACTTTAATCCCAAGAATTATGACAATCTCAGTCAAGATTTTTTCTTAATCTTTTCATCTTTAGACATGAAACATACAGTTTGAACTTAAGTTTGTATGTTAAATAAAAGTTCCACATGATGGATTTTATGGAAAAAAATAAAGAAAATCTACCAAACAGAGAAAAAGAGTGAAGACGCTAAAAACATAAAAGCAAACAACCATAAAAATGTTTTTATTTCTGCTGCTTTGACTGAATTCTGTTGTGAAAGGGACATTTTTGAATTACTGTCAGGAGTGGCGTGTCTGTTTCTGTGTCTAGTGTGGGTTTTTGTCATTGTGTGTGTTTTATATCTAGTTTTGAGTTTAGTTTATATCAGAGTTGTGTATGTCCTTATGTTAGTCATGATGTGTCTTAACTGTGGAAGCTTAGTATTTTATCTTGTCATAGTCTGGTATCAGAGTTTCATGTTAGGATCTATGTTGTCTCTTCAATGGCTTTATCAGTTCATGTTCCATATATGGTCATCCAATTTCCTGTTCTTCACCTCTTGTTAATTAGATCATTGTCTGCACCTGTGTCTTGTCTGGGTCCGGCACTATTTAAGGTGGAAGCTATTGTCTATTCAGGGCCAGACTGTTGTTGTGTGTCCCCTGTGGGCCCTGTCATTATTATAGCTTTGAGTCTGAAATCACAGTTTAGAAGTCATAGTTTGGCATCACGGTCTCATTCAAGAGTTTGGATTTTTGGATTCCCTTTGTTTTCTGCTCCCCAGGATTATTTGGGATTTCAGCCAGCTTCCTCCACTGTGAGTAGAGACTTTTTGTTCTAATCCTTTTGAACTTTGTTTGTGTGGTCTTCTAACTTTTTGGAATTTCCGGATATTGGACTAACCCCCCCCCCCCCCGTCTCCCACAGTGAACAGCTGATTTGTGTTTTGTTTGTTTCCCTGCCACTCTCTGCCTCTCTGCCATTGAGATCCAACACACCTTGTAAATCATCTCAACTTGCCACATCTTAATATTAATTTTTTTTTCTTTAATCTACAAATGCTAGATGATCGTTTCTTTATTACCTTCCCCAGAAAGGAAAAACCTCTGACGAGTCACCTGATGAATTTAACTGAAATTCTGAATCGTTGGATCTAAATCAAGATGGCTAACAGATTTGTTCACAAAACACTCTCTCCACTTCTAACAGATCTTTGTGTTGGATTATATTATTTTAAAGATTTGACCAAAACTCCATCTCTCACTATGAGATTATCTTAGTTTAAAACTCTATCATGAAAGGTGGCAGGTGAAATGCATTCCTTCAAGAAATGCTAAGCTTTTAATTAGAGATTATTATCATCTCACCTGCTTTGCATTTGAGCTGATCCATCTCTGAATAATTTAGAATTATTCCCAACAATTGTACCCTCAAGTATTCAATCTGATTTAATCGATTCATCAGCACAAAAGAGCTCAGCTAAAATAGATCCCTGGGACACACGACTGCAGTTCGGTTCCTTTTTTTACCTGGGGATGAAAAATGGAGCATTTTACAGAACAAAACAATTTTTTTTAGGTAAAAGGACGATGAATCTATAACAACTCAGCCTTGCTCATTGTTCATTTTTGATTAAAACCAGTTGCAATCTTTAGAAAATCTTTCAGTAAGAGATAATTTATGATAAATGATGTGTTCTCTGTTAATCAAACTTCTTGTAAGACAAGTTTTCTACCTAATTTTAAACTTTTTAAATTTCATTCATCGATATCTTGGAAGCAAATTTGGTTTTCTGTGGCATAAAACAGGTTTTTTATGACATTTATTAAACACTTCTGTCTGTACTCGACAGGAGATCAATGCTAGTGCATAGAGCTGTCTGTAAATACCCTGCAGTATGTGTATTTATTTTGTGCATTTGTTTGTCTCAGGGAAGCATTTCTTCAAAAAACTTAATCGACAATAATGTGAATCTGTAATAGATGAAAAGAATTAGATGGAGGTTTAGGCACAAACAGAACAATTACTCAGATTGCTGTTGATTCATTTTTCTCTTCGTGGGTTTTTGTTGACAACATAAAAGATGCAGAAAATCTTTAACTGCTCAGAGGCGCAGCAACCAGCTCGTTTAAGAGCTTCACCTCCATTTCACCCAATCAAACACAATCAGGACACCGTGAACCGAGACGGATACGACTCCCTCTCCGGCTCCTGACCCTCTCCTTTGTCCCCATGGAAACCCCTGACCACCGGGTGGGGAGCAGCCATGACTCTCGCTTCTCTGTTGGCTATAAATGATTGCTCACTAAACAATGGAGGCCATACGACTTATTAGCTCCCTGATGCATCTCTGGATTCATTTATACAAAACAAATCATCAGGGGACAGTCTGTTAAATCAGCTGGGACATTCTGCTCTACGTGCTGCTAGTCTGAGCAGCATCATGTAAAATTACAGGTTTGTGTTGACAGAAGGTCACAACACCTTGTTGCTCCAGACTTATTGTTTAAAACTCTTCACAACCTTTCTGTTGGTTTGTGTGATGAGATGTGATATGATGCGATTAAAGCCTGAATCACTTTTTTTTTTTTGTTTTGGTGAATTAATCTATTGTCTGTGTCAGCACACATCTGTAACTGTAGCATCACAGTGCTGGTGTGATGCCGCAGCTCTGTGTGGAGGCCTGATTGCTTGTCATGCTTCATTATTGTGATTTTGGTTGTGTAAAAAAAATCCTATTNGTTTTTTGCGTCGGTTCTCTGGAATGGGTAAGATGTGATACTCCTTCAGAACATCAGCGTTCTCATGGCAACAATTGATGCAAATGTGAGCCGGATTCTAGAAAAGGTTGTGATTTTCTTTTTTTATAGAAAGTGCAATGATTTGAAAATAATTTAATCTTTATATGTTTATTTGTATTTTATGTGGCATTTATTAGATTGGGACAAGAGAGAAGGAAAGTAGGAAGTGAGAGCCGTAAAGCCAACAAATGATTTCTCCTTTAAAGCCCCTGATATGTGAGATAATAGTTAGAAAGTTCCATCTTTAACAAATAGAACTGGTTATTGGTTAATAATATTAATAATAATGATGTATATTTATTGACTCTTTCTCACTGCAGTACTTACATCAGCCTCTTGAGGGCATGTGGCAGCTCTAATAAACAATTTAATGCTGTAGGTTTTTCTTTTAGTTTAGAAGAAAGTACTAATCTTGTTAAAAGAGACGAAGATGTTCTAAAAACAAACACCGATACACTGGTTCTTATAAGAACATAAAGAAAGCAGTAATAACATGGTGCAGTAGATTTAGCTTTTTTATGATTCTGATAAGCTGTTTGAGTTTTATTCTTATCTTATATTTCTGTCCTGATGGAGTTTGTGTTGTGGATCCTCCTGATAAGTCAGGCTTTGTAGTTTTGATCACATCCTCTCTGTCCTGAGCAGCACTGTATCTGTATCTGAGCTGATGATCACAGTTTCAGCTGGACATTTGTAAAGAATTTTGATTGTCAGATGAGATTTCTTAGAGAGTGAAACTCTTACCAACAGGATTTCTGGTAAGATTGGATCGGATGCCGCGTCCTCTTCCTTCTCCTGAGATCAATGAGCATCTCTTCGTTCGTGTTGGTTTTCACGAAGAGGTTATTTTCATGAAACCGTTCTGACACCAGCTCATCAGTCTTACCCTCTTTCAAGTCTACCTGCGGCGTGAAGCACAGAATTTGGCAATCACAAAAACCCTGTGCTACAACGACCCAATGATAAAACCTCCCATTCAAAAGGTTCACCAAGAAAACTGCAAAGATTTACACTCAGATGATCATATGCTGTCCACATTTTTACACTTTGTTGTTCAGCCACTATAAAGAAACACAAGTTAAGACGACCTTCAAGTGAGAAAACCATATAATTATCTTTTCTTGTAATAAATCACCACATTTCTCCACCTGATGAATTAAAATGTAAAATTATGGACTGATGAGTTTTTTTTCTTTGCTGTCTAGGCGTAGATCATTTCCTAGTGTGATCACTATGTCTACCTCTAGATTTTGAGTTTTCCTTTGGCCATGAATGGTAGGGATTAAAACAAGAAACCTGCTTTTCAGCAAATGTCACAAATTCTATTTGAATAAACAACAAAATTTGTTTTTACTTTACTGCATGACAACATGTCCGCACATTATACGACCATATAGGTCGATTTTGAAAGCTCCAAAAAATACGACCTGTCGGAGCGTTTTCCGGGCTCGGCCGCAACGTATGCGCGCACCTTCCCAGAGGAGCTGACAAATACACATGCGCGAAGTTTCACTCTGTTCAGCCGAACAAAACAAAAATTCTGCAACAACATGTCACATTTTAACGCTACGGGGACGCCGTCATCGTCGACGATGCCAGGGACCTTGTTGTGTTTAATCGAGCATAGCTTCCGAACCATAAAAGATAGAAACTTACTTTTCCCCCCCCCCCCTCTAAATCGGGAGAATCCAAGCTTTCAGACGGTAGTTCCGGCATCGCTCTAGCCCATTCACAAGGGATACAGTGTCGTGTCAAAGTCGGTGTTCCAATCAGAGCCTTTGTCTTTTGCGCATGACGCGCGGTTGTTCATTGATATTTAATGTGGGTTTTTCTTGAATAAAGTGTGATATTCGAATTTTCGCCTAATTTTAAAAAAAATTTTTATTCTAATACTCTTTATTTCAAGCAAAGGAGCCTCATTTACACAGCAGTTTATGATATTTCAATTCAAAATAAAAAAAAAAACAAGGTATAGGACATTATGGGACATTGAAAGGTGGTGTTTTAGTAGCATTTAAACAAAAAAAAGTCAGGCGAGGTTTATTTCTCCAAAAACCCCTTGGTCCCCAGAGGGTTAATACAACGGTTAGCTTTAAAATGTAAAGATAAACACATGGACATACTGGAAAGCCGAATATTTAACGTTAAAAAGCTGAACGATTAAGGCTTACAGATAGGGGTCGCATATGGATTAGTGTCGTTTTCAAAATCGACCAATGCGGTCGTATTTCACGCTGGTTTGTGTCGCTGGATAGAAACATTTATTTATGCTAGTTGAACATCAACATTTATGTCTATAAGAACAAATATTTTAATAGTTTACTGTCAGTTAAATATTGGTAATGAAAATACAGTTTTTTTTTTTTTTTTATGCAAGTGCAGCTCTTGACCCTTACTATGAAATGCGCCCTTGGAAAATCCTCCAATCATACGCCCAGATAGCCTTCCATCTCACCCCCATACATCACAGTAACAACGGTGATACTTCCAGCCCTTGGCGTGAACAAACCCTTGGAGAAGGGCTAAGAGGAAGAGGCAAAGGATGAAATAAGATTCACCTTTAGCGTGGCTCTTTTCGATGTGTGCCTGTAATGTGTACAAATCATTTTGGCAGGTCAGTATATTTCCCCTAGAACAGGCCCGATGACGGCCGTCTGAAAACACACAGGGACGACGAGTTGTCTGTCAACACGTCGGCAAACTTTTATGAGCAAACCGTTAACACCTGCTTACAGAGGTTTCTGCTTCCAGCGTTCTGAGAGAGTGTTCTGCTCAGAGAACATTACTGTTGGGAGGTATGAGGAACCTCCTTTAGCTATTTAGTGAATATGAATTAGCTGATTGTGACCCCAGCTGTTTTAGTCGACTGTAATTGGTCTCTTGACCAGCCTGATTTCTATATCCAGGTTGTATCGAGTTGCTACGTAGATGCAACAAATGGTGTGGAGCAAGTGCCCAGCAAAGAAAGGAGCTTCACTTTTATTTCAGGATTTATTTTAGTTGGTTTGATATTCTCAGTGGATGTGATGTAGGCAGTTATTCCTGTGATAAAGTCCTTAAAGTGTAAAGTAGAGCAGCTTTTATGCATCACATCTGATTCTCTTCAAATTGTGCTAAAGGAGATGTTCCAGTTTTTATTCCAGACATTAAAAATCCGACTTACTGGTGGAGAAACTGTAAAAGATGAGAAATAAGAAAAAGTCATCATAGAGTCCAAAGAGTGGTGAACAACAGAACCTAAAGCGTCGCTGTTTTGTGCTCATGCTGCCTCACTCACTTTACTTCTTCTGGTTTAGGAGCATTTCTGTTCTAGATCTTGTGTCCTTAACAGATGTATAAAATTGAGAGGAAATATGGCAGTTGGCAGGCATGTGATAAATAACTGTTGTGTTCTTGTTTGTATGTAAATTGAGTTCTTGAAAAGTAGTTGAAACTTAGATTTTCATGCCTCATCAGCAAGAACGGTGGTGATGCGCGGCACGGTAGTTATTAAGTTGTTAATTTCAAAAGTATTAACCAAGAGATTTCACTCTGCTTCAGTTCACTTTGAGTGGATCTGTCATGCTCAACGGGGAGCTGGGAGATTAAGGACCCAAAAACATGATCAGACACAGGGAGAAAATGCAGATTAGAAAGTTTTTATTAATGAACTAAAAGAGCTGCGGGAGGCAGATTTCACAGACATAAAAGATGAGAGGATCTGGAACAGTGCAAAAGGAATCTGAGATACTGAGGAAAGTAATTTCTAAATAAAGAGCAGATTAGTGATAATAACCAGACAAGAGTAAAAAAAATAACCAAGACAACAAAAACACAAAAAGACAAGATAGTTTCTGTGACAGGATCATGCACATCTGTCAGCACTTCATCATAATGTCATCAAGAAGTAAGAAACCACAAATTTAGACGCTCTCCGTTTTGTAGAGGTTTGGTTTTTCCCGTGTTTGACTAAGTGCTAATCTATGGAGCTGTTTGTTTTTGTTGCGCATAAATTAGCCAAAAATAAAGTTCTAACATAGTTTCCAACAACTATCACATCTAACCTGGTGTTTGATCTCAATACCAGCTGATTTCTGCAGAAGACAGCAAGGATGTGGTGGTCTCTGTCTTTAGCCTAGCATGTAGCTTAACTCTGTCTACTTGGTGCATTCTGGCTTGTGTGATGCTGAAGCTGCTGATTTTGTAGAAGCTTGAATGTTAACTGTTATTATCAGGAAGCAGCTTGTTTTCCTTGAAGAGTGTTCAGAGCAGAGAAGACGTCTCCATCTGTGAAGGCTTTGCAGACAACGTTGTGACAACCATGTTTGATTTTCTCCATGCAAAAGTTAACTCATGACTTAACTAATAGTTAATTCCTTTAACCCCAATAGTTTTTACCTGTTAGAACCATCAGCATAAAAAAAAAAAAAAAAAAAAGTCAAAATCCTTTTTCAGTGTTTTTAGTTCTGGCGCTGTGCACTGGATTGATCAACTAACATCTTTAAATCTTTCTCTATATCTGGTTTTCATATTATCTGTATCAGCCAACGCTGTCATCCATACAAACCAGAAACAAACGCTTTTTATGAAAGAGAAACGATAAACCTGTCAAGCAAGACGATAGTCAATTAGTCAGATAATTTAGCAATTGTTCTTTTCCGATTTTGAACACCAACGACGATTCATGAATTATTCAGGATGTCAGAATCCATCAACATAAACAATAAAATAGACTACAGCCAGCCTAAAAATCCCTGCAGACAAACAGAAGGGTTGACTGATTAAAGCAAAATTATATCTTACAGAAGCATCATGAGTTTGTAAAATAGGTAATTCACAATGTGGAATATTAAAAATATGGAATTTTCCCTCTGACATATGTTTGTCATACTGATCTAGAGCTGAATAATGCATCCGGGACACACATGGGAACGAGCATTCTTCATTTTTGGCACCCTAAACTGTGGGAGTGATGATCTGTCGGCACAGTTATTTATTTCCTGAAGGCACGGTCAATGTGATATAACAGCTGCACTATCCAGTAATAATTTTTCTCTGCATCAACATTCAGTTTTTACTTTTTCTTTGAAAACATCTGCTCAGATGGTAAAATTAAACGTTTTAAACCAATCAAATTTAACAGAGGTGCACTGCTGCTCCTTTTGATTCCTGCATTGCAATAAAGCAGGATTTTCATCGTTATCTCGACGTCGCCTCAGAGGTCGGAGGGGGCTGAGCGAAAGGCCAGCTGTTTTCGGTTTGCTAGCAGAGTGGAAGGATGAAAAGGCCACAAAGGATTCGACCTTTACTGACGAAAATGGGAAAATGGGGTAGAAAAGTCTCATCCAACATAAAGTCAAGTGAAAGCTTTTTGCGGAAACGGATGAGAGAGTGACTCTTGAAGGAAATGAGTGTCTGAAGGTTAAAACACTGATACTGAAAGTTACCGTGTGGCTCATCGTTGCAGAAGTTCATAGAAAACTTTTACTAGTGGAAAATATGAAAGAATAAATATGAAATACTATTTATTATTTAAAAATCTGAGGTGTTTCAGGATGTTGCTGCATGAAGATGCGCAGGAGGGAGTTTATCATCTACATAGTGGACTGATAAATGAGTTTAAATGGGTTTGTCCATTTTTAAGACGTTACACGTGAACTGCATAGATTCTATCTAATGAACTGATTTTGTTTAGATCCAACAATGTTCAAGAGCAGCCTCAGTGGGTGTGTCTGTTTTTCATTTTGCAGCATTTTCAAATAATTTATGGTCATTGGCAAAAAACGGTTGACGTTGATTAAAAACTCATTAAAAGATCGACTTAAAGCTATAGTGCGTAACTTTTACATGTCCGTGAATGTCCGTTTCAGCCAAGCCACTATTAGAGGAGATGACACAATGCAGATTAAGCCGATCGGCTCCTCAAACATCTCACGGTATTTTTCAATATATATCATTTTTACTTTGCGTGTCGACCGGTGACATTCCCACGCTGGCGCGCAGGAAATTACGTCTTTTACGTTACAACAAGAAGGGAGGGGGAGGACGAGCGGAGAGTCTCGTAGCAGCAAAATTCCTCTAGGGGGCGACAGAAGTTACTCACTATAGCTTTAAAAGCTTTTTTTTCGCTTCCTTCCCAAAACCCCACATGTACTTTATACATTTGAAAAATTGATTCTTTACATATAATGTGTTTTAAATAATATGCAGCACATGTAAAACACGTAAAAACATGCTTTGAAATATTTTCCCTATTAAGAGCATATGAAACCCTTTGAAATTTGCATGTGAAACATGGAGAAAACCCCATGGGATTGAAGGTTTTTCCACATGTAAAATGTGTTTTAAAACATTTCTATGGTAATAGTGTATGAAATGTATTTTAAACCACACATGAAACCCATGAGATTACACTAAAACCTGTGGGATTGCAAAATTTTCCCAATTTAAAATGTATTTTGAAATGTAAAACACATTTTTTCTAATTTGAAACATATTTTAGAATATCTCCATGGTAATAATAATGTGAAAATTACCAAAGGTTTGCTGTGAAAACACCAAATTATTGGTGAAACTTTTTCTACAAGTAAAACACATTTTGGAAAAATTACATTGTAGTATTGACAGCTCATTTTAGGTTTTATATATAATCTATGGGGTTACATGTGAACTCCATGATGTTAAAAGTTTTTCCACATGAGAAAATAATTTCCACATGTGGAATATGTGGTTTTAGATATTTTTTGCAGAATTAAAATGGAATCCACACAAGTTCCCACATGAAACACTTTGCTGTAAACATTTTTATACAAGCTTTTCCTGCGACAACATACTCCATCGTTCACATTTTTAACTTTAAAACTTTTTAATCAAAAAAATTTGATTGTAGCTGATGGAAAAGCACACTGAGGAAAAACAGGCCTCAGTAACGGCAGCTTCATCTACTGCTTTTAGTCAATAACAACATGTAAACAAATAAAAACACAGGATCTGCCCTACATGTCAACATGAGCTGGAAGCGACGTCACTAACAGTTCCAATGAGATCAATATCATTTGATCGATTGAAAGTTCTTGTTGAAGAGCGTGAGTCAACATGTTGATCAAACACAGATCAAATACACAGAGGGATTTTATTTATTTTTTTTAGAAAAAATCAATAGCACAAGTAGTTTTTACTCCATTTTTCAGGGTTGTGCTTTAATTTTCAGCTAAAATAGAATAATTCAGATTCTGTACTGTCCATCTGGCTGGACTGTGTTATAAAGACATGGGAGCAAAAGGATGACAGACAAATAAAAGCTGACAGTAGACTTTGAGGAGAGCCAGCGTCTGGGGATGAAAAGTGAAATTTCAAGTGAGGAGAGTGAAAAGCAGGCAGAGAAATCCAATCCTTGCTGCTCTTAGACACAATTTTTTTTTTTTTTTCTTTCTTCTCGCCTCTTTTTTCATTCCCATTGAGATGGCCGCTAGCAGGGAATTAAAAGTTCATCCGAAATTAATGCGACTTCAAAAGCAGATTCGCTTGTCGAGCTTCGGGTTCACATCGCATCTCTGCTGCTCAGAAGGGGAACAATCAGAGAGCTTTCAAGCAGATTTTTCTTCAAATAACTCCTTTGTGCAGACTAGAAAATACTGAAGCATCTTCTGATGAAGAAAAAATTTGTTTTTTCCAAATTTTGACTTCGCCAATTAAAAAATAAATTTCAACAGAATGTCTAATACTTTAATATATTAATATGTAAATACACAGCTGCCTCAGGTGACCTGCTCCCTCGACCAAACGCCTCGTTGATCCACCTACAAAACTCCATCACATCATTTAAAAGTGTTTTGGTCTTTATGTTTCGTCCAACGTCTCGATCCTCAGACAGAAAAGAGAGTGGATATCAGCTGGGCTGTTGCCATGGCGCCACGCTAGTGAAGCTGAGTTGGAAGGCAAAGCTGTCAGTTTACCTTCAATCAGTCTTCTAACTGTGTGTGTGATGACTGATAGAATGAGATTGCAAATAAAAGGGGCTGAATTCGGTTTCCACAGCAAAGTAGTAGGACTCACCCTCGGAAATGGGGGAGGAGCTCAGAGTGGAGTCGCAGTTCCTCCTCATTGAAAGAAGCTGGGTGAGGTAGATTGATGCCTCGTCCGAGGGAAAGGAAACGTCTGTTCACCTCAAGGTTTACTCGAGGAATTGTGTCTCACAGCTGGTCTTGGATTATCGAGAATCCACAACCTCGGTTCTAGATAAACAGCAGAAAATGAATGGATGGGTCTTCATGCTCCAAAATGAATAGAGTTTGAAGAAATGTTTTATGTTTTAGGGAAACAGCAGCTGTCAAAGGAAACCTACTGAGAACCAATAAACGTACTTCATGAGATTAAAAGATTTTCTGCTTTCTTCTGGTTGCCTGCAGCCTGAGAACTGAAGGAAACATTAGATTAAAATAACAGGAGAAACTGAAGGTATCACATTTTTTTTATCAAATCTAGGAAGACATCAAAAGAAAAGACTGACAACACGGACATTTCCATCATAATCACACAGGACCTCCTGCTCACAAACTACATAAACACTGTATACAGACTGTCTGATTCAATCTACTACAGCTGCAAGCAGAGAGGAAACAATATCAAAGTCTCAGTGTGATGAGGAAAATTTCTCTTGAGGGTTCATTTAATGAAATAAATACTCACACACCCTGACTTAGATTTTGTGCAAAAGAATAGTTTGAGGCTTTAGAATAAAATTGCCAGCAAAGAAAATCTAATTTGTCACCGCGTGTTGGAGAGAAATGTGAGAAGAAGGTTGTGAACATGGAAAGCAACTTAAACACTCAGTTTTAATTTCAGAAAATTATCCATTAAAGAAAAGATGTCACAGCTGAAATTGGTGGACTATAATTAACCATCGCTAATGAAAAGTAACAGTAAATCCTGAACTATAACTGAATAAAAAGAACGGATGCTCATCCACAGGAAATAACTCTGAAAATCAACCGTTTGAGGGAAACGTCTTGCGAGTGACACTGTCTTTGTGATAAATACACCCATTTGCTTTGAATTTAGAGGCAATTTTCTGGTATTTTGATTGAATCAAGTGATAGATGTCCTCATGATGTTTAAATGTACAGAAAGTTCATCTGATAGGACTTCTATATCCTCTGTATCCTCGCTCTAAACTTCTTTTGCTTCACCTCATTGCTCCAGACTGAAGGGTGTGTGTGTTTCTGTGAAAGATGGAGCCTGTACACTCGTTGGAGCTCATAAAACCTCTGGCATGAGTCCAGTGTTTCAGTGGTGTTGACGAATAGGCTGTCAGACAGCCGCAAGTCCACACAAATCTCGCCTGTTGTCCACTTGCGTGCACCACAGATCTGCAGCATGCCTCTTGGTTTTTCCACCCTCCTCCAACTTTGGATGTTCAGCAGAAAAAAGGACCCCAGCTTTGAGATCGTTTGGGCAAATGAAAGATTGTGATCTGGGAAACTAGCATTTTTTTTCCAAGTGGAACTGAAGTCATTTGAAATGCATAAGTTGGGGTTTTGGTAAGCCCATGTGCAATCACCTGCTTCCCTCGTCATCACGCAACAGACACTATATTTGTGACAATCTATAATTTGCTGTTTACACACGTGTCCTGGTGCTTCATAAAACATTCATTACTGCTTGTTATATTGTTTACTTTCTAGACTTTTGAGGTCATTGTATAAAAAGGGGGTTTGTTTAAAGGTTCTGACCTAATTTTTTCTTTGTTCTCGATGAAGCAACGTACTCAAAGGGATTTCAGTACAAGTCATTGCAAGGACTTTATTCAATACATGTTTGTGTTATTTCAGTTTTACAAACAGCTTATAAAAAAGAAAGCGACTGACAGTAAAAGACATTTATATCACAAAAACTGAACATATTGCAAGAGATTAAAATTAAAGTTTGGATATTTTAAAGTGGGTTTAAACGTTATGAACAGTTACAGATAGCTGTTTGGAGAAAAAAAGAGTTTAATTCTGACCAAATTATCAAGAGAATGTCTAACACAAGTGGGACTAAAATCAAGGTACATCCCACTTCATGCTTTGCCCTGTTCAGATTCATAGAGAGTACAATCACTTTTCTCCTTACTGAAGTTGTTAAGAGTTTTCTACAACAAGCAACACATTAATTATTCATAACCTTTCCCGAAAACTCACTTCAAAAGATCTGAATTGTTCCTTTAAAGTACAGGAACTGAAACACGAGAGGAATGTTCTAAAGCAAGACGTCTGGTCCTCTTTTATTTTATAAACGTTCCTTTTCTGTACATAAATCACCAGGACGTGAACCACTTAATAACTTAAATAAATAAAAGAAGTTATAATTAAAACAATCTATTTATTACAAAAAGCATCAGTTAAAATGAAGGTTTATGCCCACAGTAAGGTATCTTTTCATTATCACGGTCCTCGCCTATGGAACAGTTTTCCAGAGGACCTGAGGACAGCTGGGACTGTTTTTTTTTTTGTTTTTTTTAAAGGCAAACTAACAACCTATTTATTCAGTTTGGCTTTTAGTTAAAGTTTTATAACTGCTTAATATTTAATGATGTTTGGTGCTTTGTTTGTTTTTTCACTTTTCTGTATTCAGCAAAGTAAATTATTTTTATTATTTTCTATATTTGATTTTATTGTATTTCCTATTATGTTATTTTTTTAGCACCATTATTTGATTGCTTTACTTTATGGTTACTTATTATTGTTAAGTTTCTAGACTTTAAATGTTTTGGAAGTTTTATATCTATTTCATGTGTTTCTTTCAGCTTCTGTTATAAACAAGGGTTCGAAGCGTTTAGACATGTTTTTTTTTTTTTTTTTTTTTTACTTTTGAAGATCAGATTTTATGTCTACATATGTGTTTGTTTTAAAACTCTGAACAGCAATTTGTTCAAATAAAGTTTGTTCAAATGAGCTGCCTTGGAGTCTTTTTATGCTGTTAGGAAGCCGGTGGTTTCAAAGCTGATTGGTTTCTGACTGTAGGTGTTTTGAAAGTAAACATTCATATAAAGCTAGTATTTTTGATCACCCCATTTTTTTTTTTTTTTTTTTTACTATATTTGATTTAAAGCAAGTCTAAAAAAGTATTTTATATGTCAAAATGTACCAAAAGCTACTGAATAGCACTGGTGAATGTTTGCTTGTATAAAGTTTCATCAATGCTGCTAACGTCGGGAAGAAGTTTAGAAAAATGTTCCATAGTATCTGGGAGGCTGATAACATCCTCACACGTTGGTCATGACTGAGATGTGACGTCTACACGGTGGTTTGTGACCGTGCTTGAGAAGTGTAACACTTATTGTAAAACTAAAGCGATAGTAAAAAGTTGATAACTGACTCTGAAAGAAGTTTTACTGGATGCACATTCCTGATGTACAAACATAACATGCCAGTTTTATTCTCTATAGTTCACTATCAACAGAGTTTTTAATAACTGGATTTAAAACAATACCATTGATATTTTTGAACACCTACACTCAAAAAAACGACTCACTGACTTAACGTAGTTTATTTATGTCAAAAGGTTCCACATACTGTAATTAAATCATTTTAACAAGCAAGAAGAATAATTAAATATCTTGCCCAAGAATACTTCAACACTCAGCCTGCGGGCACTGGGGCTCAAACCCCGGTCCTCTGAAGAGGAGGCCATGTCCCTCCCCACTACGCTACAGCAGCCCTTTAGTTGTTCCATTAATGCCACCTTTTGGTTAAAAGTATCCGAGTGATGAAGCTTAACGCTACGGGGACGCCGTCATCGTCGACGATGCCAGGGACCTTGTTGTGTTTAATCGAACATCGCTTCCGAACCATAAAAGATAGAAACTTACTTTTTTTTCCCCTCTAAATCAGGAGAATCCAAACTTTTAGACGGTAGTTCCGGTATCGCTCTAGCCCATTCACAAGGGATACAGTGTCGTGTCAAAGTCGGTGTTCCAATCAGAGCCTTTGTCTTTTGCGCATGAGGCGCGGTTGTCAAATTTTTTTTTTCTTATTCATTGATATTTAGTGTGGGTTTTTCTTGCATAAAGTGTGATATTCTAATTTTCGCCTAATTTGTTTTGTATTTTTTATTCTAATACTCTTTATTTCAAGCAAAGGAGCCTCATTTACACAGAAGTTTATGATATTTCAATTCAAAATAAAAAAACAAGGTATAGGACATTATGGGGCATTGAAAGGTGGTGTTTTAGTTTTAGTTTTTAGTTTTAGTAGCATTTAAACAAAAAAAAGTCAAAAGTTTATTTCTCCAACAAACCCTTGGTCCCCAGAGGGTTAAATTAATTGTGTTCATACAACACATTTATTATGTAGGGGAAACATGAGAAATAACTACATCAAGTTTACTTAAGAAAATTAATTTAAACCAAAAAACACCTGTTTATGTGTTATTTGAAAATAAATTGACTATGTAAAATCAACAACTGCCCCGATTCACTTTTTTGAGTGTAAATGATCCCAATGTTCCCATGAATACAGTTTATTAAGACTACTAAATTATAATTTACATATTATGCCATGTCACATCTATTCAACCATAATGATTAAGTCAATCATAGCTAAATAAATACAATGTCCCTCCTGCTCAGTGTCATTTTGAGTTAGGACAAAGTCTCTGTCCGAGAAGATCCTACAGCGACCGTGCCCTTTATAAAAGGTTTAATCTTATTATAAAACTTACGATTTAGTTTCCTTCTGTCCTGTCTGCTGCCTCTCCTCACAATACCTATTTATTAAATCATATTAGTCCGCAGTGACGCCGTGCCCTCGGGCTCTGTCTCATAATAACACAATTTCAAAGTCAATCAATGCAACTTCAAAAACTATCAGCAGCTGCTTAAATTATCCTGCACATTAAATGTCTGAAACAACTATTGAAGGATCATTCTAAGTTAAATAAAAAAACCCAATAAAAGCTGAAAACACAATCGATGACACCTTAAATGGTTATTAACAGATTCACAGGTGTAACATAATGAAAGCATTCTCTGTGCCTTCTGTTGTGCAAAATTGTCTGTTAAATTGTTTTTTTTTTGTAAAAGACATTCAGGAGCTTCTGCATCTCTCAAAAACGCACGTCTCAAAAAGTTCCCTCCTTTTAAAACTCTGTTTTGTCTCAGTCTTGTAGTTTGAACTGAAAATCGAAGTTTCCCCCAAATCTCGTCTCATTCTGGTCATTAATAACACACCTCTAAGCTTCACCTGGACAGATAACACATGCACGTGAACTGATTATATAAGCTAGATTAAAATAAAAAAGATCTTACTCCGACTGTTATCGGATTTTTGTCTGGATTCTGTTTTAGTTTCTCAATCATAACGTTGTCCATTTTGGTCTGATGTTGAGTCCATCGGTTTTGGTCCAGTCAGAAGTATCTCCAAAACTATTTGATGTATTGCCGTGACATTTACCTCAGACATTTAACACACTACCCACGGGAATCCCGGTGATGTTGGCCATCCTTTGATTTTGTTATTTTTCCCCTCTTCAGGCTGACATTTGTGTTTCTTCGTGAAATATTTTTACAATCTGACATTTACCTTGAATGATGTTTTTGACTAAATACTAATTAGAGTCTAATTAAGACGTGTTTGCATACTCACAGCTTTAAGGTGGTCCTGTTAACAAAAAACGGTCTATAAACCAATATTTTGCTCCAACCACTGATCTCTTGTGGAGAAAACTCACTGAGGCTGCTGTTATGTTCCTCAACGAGACAAGTGAGTATCTTCAGAGCAGAAAAATCATGGCAAAGCAATAAAAAAATGGCAAAATAGGACAAATCAACTCTTGGAAACAGAATACCAAACAAGAAAACTTATTAAATATAAAAGTAGGTCAGAATGAGAATCAAACACACGTAGCAGACACAGCGTGCTGGATTTGCTGTTGCTGGCTAAATTACCCTTAAAGTAAATAAATTAATGAAAGTCTTGCCAACTGAGCTCGACTGTATTTACTTCAAGCATCGGAGCAGAAAACTTAAACCATTTGAAAGCATCTGCACTCTGCAGGAGACTCGACATGCACAAAAAAAGCTGACAGTTTATTACAGATGTTTCCTGTGACCTCTGCTCTTCACATCAGTCTCTACAAGCCAAAAACTGGAGCTTGTTTTGTCAGCAGGTGACACCTTGTCAATTTCAATCAATGACTGTTGGCATAGAAACAAAATCTTGGCCATTTTTTTTTTATTTTGTAAAGCTGTGATCACGATGTTCAGTTATAAAATAAAACCTGACTGAAACATATTTGAATAAAACAGCAGGTGACATTGTTCTATAATTTGGTGCTTTTGAACCTTTTTGGTTTCACATTTCAAGAGAGCTCGGTGACTCATGTTCATGTTTTCTTTGTGAATTTGCATTTGCGTGACGTCGTGGGTGCTGTGGATAGTTCGCAGCCAGCTGGGTCGTGCTGTTGTTTCTAGAGATGTGGAGGTCAAACACGGCGTTAGCTGCAGGGGCAGGAGAACAGCTGGGTGAAACAGGATAGCGCCTGCAGCTGAAGAAAGGCTAGACCCCCTTCTGCTTCACTACTGCATGCACATGTATTCCTGCTAATCTTAATGCATAAATATTTGCTCTTTTTTATTATGTTACACAACTACGTTGGCGTGAACCCTATTTTTTGTGAATAACGTCAGATGAAATGGTGTTTATACTACTATGAATTTGACTCAGTAAACCTGTTTAACAGGCACATCAAAAGCATAAAAAGACGATGAACAGAGTCTGAAGCAGAAAGAAAAAAGTTAAAGGTTAGAAAAAAGGAACATTTTAAGCACAGATATCAAAAGAAGGGCGTGAAGCAGAAGGGAAACTATTTATTTTCTGTAACTGCCACTTCTGGGAGAAAGAGATTGTTATGGCATTGTGTGATTGTCTGAGATTGCTCCCTTGCTGTTTAGATGGCCTCTTTGTTGTCGTCCAAGTGCCAGCACTCGTGATTTCCTCCACCGGGCCAAGGACCCAAATGTGATGGGGAGACGAGTGGGTGGGTGCTTGGAATGAAAGTCATCTATTTGTGCTCATCGATTAAACATTGTTCCCTCGGGTTCTTTCAATCAGACGATTTAATTAACAAGTTTCTGAGGACTAACAGGCAGCAGAAGCTTGTAGCTGGAGGGGGATGAGAGTGGATCACAATGGGGGAAAAGCAGAATATCAGAGAGAGAAGGTTGTATGTTGTAAGTATGAGAAATGGATGACACACCAGAGGATTCTTTAGGACACTTATGAAACACACACGACAGTTTTGCTCCTAACGAGCTCGTCTCAGTCATTAGAGGTAAACCTTGGACAAATTGTCACAACCTTTTTTGGTTTGTTTTAATATGTGCTTTGCACCTTGATTTGCAGATCCTGCTCAAAATTACCATAAACTTGTTTTTGTGTGACTTTTTAAATTACAAATAAATAAATAAAACAAATAAAATCTAGCTGTCAGAGTCACAAAGGTAAGGGATTTCTCCTTCGGTGTTTCCAGCTCTCAAAAATGTACGGTGCAAGATTTTTACATAGAGTTTATTCACATTTTTTCTATAATTATTTTTCTCAAATAAACAACTCAAGAAAAATGCAACATTTGCAAAGTCTGTAAAATCTAATTTCAGCTCATCAGCCAGGAAGTTGCAGGTTTGAGCAGCTATCTGTAACATCTTATTTTCAAAGTAATATTTCAGTTGATTTAGGTTATTAGATCCACATGAGCATTTCAGTATTTGCATGACTTTGAATCTGTTGTAGACTTGCTGCTGTGTTTTGATCATTTTCTTTGTGAATGACCCAATTTGGACCAAACTCTGGCTGTTTGGACAGATGGCCTCACATTTGACTCTAAAGTATTTAGAAACCACATAAACTCATTGTCAACACCAAGATGCCCAAATTCTGTGGGTTGCACAACTCGCCCACATCATTAACCCCCCACCACCATGCTCAACTGTTCATGTGAAGTGTACACTGTGTTTTTGTGTGTATTATAACAAACATCTTGATGCATTTTTGACTCACTCAACACACTTAACAAGTAATTTCTCTCTCATATCAGGTATATAAAGAATTATATGTCATGAAAAAAGCTGTTTTAGTGGTGTGTGTGATTCCATAAAGCCACATCCTCTTTCAGGAATCCAATCAGCGCCTGGGAGGGGAACAACATCTCCCACATCTCCTGATGTTCACGCAGCAGGGGGACCTGCACGTCTCAGTGATCTCTGTTCAGCCTACATTTTGGACAACAAAGATCCAGGACTTCTGGGCTACTCGGTGAGCTTTTGCCTCTCTCTGGACGGATGCAGCTAATGCAGCTGGACTACAAAGTCAGAGATGTTGCCATGGAGACATGCTAATATTCAAGGCAAACACAAAAGTTAAGTAATTTCATCTGGTTCATAGAGGACAATGACAAAGAAAAAAAAAAAAAAGATTTTTGAGTCAACTAGTCTCAAATCGTGTCCTGCTAACGTTATTGTTGCCCAGATTCTGTCTCCTAGCACACTGCATCCTCACTCAGGCAGCTGCCTTCTCAGCAGCTTCTCTCACACGATGGGATCACTTCAGTTTTACACACACACACACACACACACACACACACTGCTGAAGCCTTCACTCAGACGTGAAGATGAAAACATTTACAAAAACTTGCACTCATTCCAAGTCAGAGAACACTTTCATATATATATTTATCAACCAAACTGTGATCATTTGTGTCATTTCAAGCTGTTTGGTCTTTTTGAGTGAGAGTCAAAGTGGAGCCAGATGTTTTTAAGCCAGCGAGCAAGAAAACCACATGTACCGTATAAATGGTCATCTATAAGGTTTTTATGTTTAACTGCCCAAGAAGGAAGAAGCTACAGTGACCACCTCACCAGTAAGCAATCAATATATGTGCAGGAATGAAATAGTGGCAGGAAGATGTCAGGAAATGAATAATTATGCGTGAGACTCGGACACTTGAAGTCACTCGGGCAGAGAATCAAAGAAGGAAGTAGAGGAAGGAGTAGCGGGAGAATGTGTCCGTTAGCTGATAGATGAAACCAATTGCATCCAGGTGCTTCTGGGAAGGATGTAAATAATTTAAGGGAATCTCAAACTCTTGAGGAATTTAATACTTTTTTTTTTCAAATCAGCCAGAATTTCAAAGAAGCTGGTAATTTTTTGCTCCCAGCTTCAGTACCGATTGTCTTGTCAAATCATCAGCAGCCTGCTTAAAGTGGACGACAAGCACCCCACCGAAGTATGTAATTAGTGAGTCACTGTGGCAGCTTGGGTCTAAATGTGCTATAATTATACAGCATTTGATGTCGCATGGACTTTGACCTCAATGTGGACGAAAACAACTATGCTATGTGTTTCTGCATCTCCATCACTCGCCATGCACATGGATGCACATTCTATAGCATAAACTCATTACACAGCATGTCACTCCTGCAGAGGTGGAGGGGCGGTGCAGCTTTAATGGCTCAACAGACTGACAGAATAAGGGGACGCCAGGTGTCCACAGTGTCCACAGAGACAAAAGTGTGACCGTGCATAGAATGCATTACTTATAGAGGAAATGCCTTTAAATCTCATCCTGTGAGACAGTGTAACAAGTTAACAGACGAGGTAGTGACATAAGCAACCTGATGAGATGAATGCTCATAATAACTTTCACAACATGGTTTGTTTCTTTATAAAATCAGACACTAATTGAAAGGTGAAACATCTATAAAAGACATCGTGTGTGTTGTCCCTTTTATTGCAGTTGCCTGTGTTTGCTTTATTGAGGTGTAAAACACTGTCTCATGTTATTTCCTGCAGTTTATTCTTTCCAGTTTCACGAGGATGTTTAATCTTCTTTTACTCTGATTCAATAAAAAGGGAAACTAAAGATACTGAATATCTGCCGCCATTAAGGGGTTCGGTTTGAAATTAGGAGCAAATGACAGGATCCTTTCAGTGGACTGAGTGTTGTCCTAGTGAAAGAAGTGAGTATACGGTCATTTTTCAGGTGAATACTGATTGATATGAAGGAGTCGTTTTGACCTTAGAACTCCTTTCCTTCTCCTCTGCTCAATAATTCCCAAAGTAGCTCCCTGGTTCAGACCCAGTGTTCAGATAATAATCCCACAGCCAGATTGTGATGGTAATTTGCAGGGTGGTGGCATTTCGCCCTTCTCTTCCACAGTGGATGATCTCAGGAAATAGTAGAGCAATAGAGTCACCCTAAAAAAAACTGGAGGATAAAAGTGACCGAACTGTATGTAAATGTTCCTCTGAGGCGTGGCGGGAGATCCAAAAGGTTCCTAATTGACTTCAAAAACAGCACACGCTGTCACGGGTTTTTGGGTTGTCTATTTTCACTCAAACAGTGAGACGCTTCAGACTTTCTGAAGGGTTTTCAAACTTTTTCTTACAACTTCTGTCTCATTTCTTACTTATTGAATATACGTGCATGAAAAAGCCAGTGTTGTGCATTTATGTAACAGACAAATTTGCAAAGAACTGTGTTAAATTGTATACTTGAGTGCTATGCTATTTGCAGCATGGCATTTAAAATGGTTCAATTTCTCTTTGGTATATCTGCGAGAAACAGAAAGCATGACATAATTTGACGGGCGTAAAGTAATGCTGTCGCTCCGACAATGTAAGAAGCATTAATTCAAAACTTTATATATCTTCAAACAAATCAGAATGTGTCCTGATTTTTTCTTTTCAGAGATAAGACACATGTGAAAAAAGAATTATTAATATTTAAGACTTAATAAAAGTAATAAAAGATCCTGAAATGGGATTTTAAGATAAATTGTGTCCTGTTGACCTACTGTTTTTTGTTTCAAACTTTATTTTTGGCATTTTTCCCAAGATACACCCAAATAGGTTTTAGTTGTGTCTTTGCCAAAAAAAATACTAATATCAAAATGCTTAAAATAAAAAAAACAAAACAAAAAACCCACAAATCTTTGTTCATTTGTCTTTTTTGGAAACAACACTGGTTTAAACCTTGTGTTTGGAAGCCTTTTCATATTTTAAACAATAACACATAGATCAGAACTGAAACAACGAAACAAAACATTCATATGTCAGAAAATCCTCTGGTACATGGGTTAAAAAAGCAGCTCGTGTTCAAAGAAAAACTTTCAAAAACCTTGAAAATGTTTGATTTATTGTTCAATAAAACACTTGAAATGACAAACTCTGATTCTTTCACAAACAAATATTAAGAAAGTTAGCGCTGATTAAGACTTCTGCACAAACTTGTTTTCCTCATGTTGCTTTAAGACTCTTCAGGAGAAAGAACAGGCAGTAAAATACAGTAATTCACAGTGAAAAGACCCTTGAAATATCCCCCTTTCCCTCTTATTTACTAATATACTGCATCACTAACCATCTAGAACTAATTACATTTAATCACGCTAAATTGTTTCTTCAAAACCCGAGTGCTGCTAATGAATGCTGGTCACACAAAGAACGTTGTCCTCCCGAGGCTTCCATTTCTCCTCCTGTTCCTTTTTTCACTCCTTATCACAGCAGGGAGATAAATGTGGTGGGGAAAACTCGAAGGAGACTTGAGGGAGCTTACGGCGTGGACGCACCTTTCACCTTTAGTTTGCAAACAGAGGTTAAGGTGTGTGTCAACACGGGAACACGATTTGCATACAGCCAGTTCATTCTCAGGGAGATTGTGGAGATTAAAATATATATACAGTGGGGCAAAAAAGTATTTAGTCAGCCACCAATTGTGTAAGTTATCCCACTTAAAAAGATCAGAGAGGCCTGTAATTTTCATCATAGGTATACCTCAACTATGAGAGACAAAATGAGGAAAAAAAATCCAGAAAATCACATTGTCTGATTTTTAAAGAATTTATTTGCAAATTATGGTGGAAAATAAGTATTTGGTCAATAACAAAAGTTAATCTCAATACTTTGTTATATAGCCTTTGTTGGCAATGACAGAGGTCAAATGTTTTCTGTAAGTCTTCACAAGGTTTTCACACACTGTTGCTGGTATTTTGGCCCATTCCTCCATGCAGATCTCCTCTAGAGCAGTGATGTTTTGGGGCTGACGCTGGGCAACACGGACTTTCAACTCCCTCCAGAGATTTTCTATGGGGTTGAGATCTGGAGACTGGCTAGGCCACTCCAGGACCTTGAAATGCTTCTTACGAAGCCACTCCTTCGTTGCCCGGGCGGTGTGTTTGGGATCATTGTCATGCTGAAAGACCCAGCCACGTCTCATTTTCAATGCCCTTGCTGATGGAAGGAGGTTTTCACTCAAAATCTTACGATACATGGCCCCATTCATTCTTTCCTTTACACGGATCAGTCGTCCTGGTCCCCTTGCAGAAAAACAGCCCCAAAGCATGATGTTTCCACCCCCATGCTTTACAGTAGGTATGGTGTTCTTTGGATCCAACTCAGCATTCTTTCCCCTCCAAACACCACAAGTTGAGTTTCTACCAAAAAGTTCTATTTTGGTTTCATCTGACCATATGATGTTCTCCCAATCCTCTTCTGGATCATCCAAATGCTCTCTAGCAAACCGCAGACGGGCCTGGACGTGTCCTGGCTTCAGCAGGGGGACACGTCTGGCACTGCAGGATTTGAGTCCCTGGCGGCGTAGTGTGTTACTGATGGTAGCCTTTGTTACTTTGGTCCCAGCTCTCTGCAGGTCATTCACTAGGTCACTCCGTGTGGTTCTGGGATTTTTGCTCACCGTTCTTGTGATCATTTTGACCCCACGGGGTGAGATCTTGCATGGAGCCCCAGATCGAGGGAGATTATCAGTGGTCTTGTATGTCTTCCATTTTCTAATAATTGCTCCCACAGTTGATTTCTTCACACCAAGCTGCTTACCTATTGCAGATTCAGTCTTCCCAGCCTGGTGAAGGTCTACAATTTTGTTTCTGGTGTCCTTTGACAGCTCTTTGGTCTTGGCCATAGTGGAGTTTGGAGCGTGACTGTTTGAGGTTGTGGACAGGTGTCTTTTATACTGATAACGTGTTCACACAGGTGCCATTAATACAGGTATCGAGTGGAGGACCGAGGAGCCTCTTAAAGAAGTTACAGGTCTGTGAAAGCCAGAAATCTTACTTGTTTGTAGGTGACCAAATACTTATTTTCCACCATAATTTGCAAATAAATTCTTTAAAAATCAGACAATGTGATTTTCTGGATTTTTTTTCCTCATTTTGTCTCTCATAGTTGAGGTATACCTATGATGAAAATTACAGGCCTCTCTGATCTTTTTAAGTGGGATAACTTACACAATTGGTGGCTGACTAAATACTTTTTTGCCCCACTGTATATAAAAATAAAACTCTAGTCACGTTTGGTTCCTCCACAAACTAAAATAAACAAGGTGCCTGTTCAGTGTAACTCCCTTCAGTGCAGTCAGTCCTTGTCAACTGTCGGGTACAAATTAAGCATTAAAAAGAGTTATTCTTTATAAACCAGCTCTGGAGGCTCTTTTACAACCCGAGTTCTCCTTTGAAAGGACAAGGGCAGGTTTCAGTCTCTAAAAATTCTCATCCATCTGTTGCCCTGATGTCACATATCATGAAAGCCTCAGAGAGACTGACATTGGCCCCCCTAATTAGACAAACAAGCACCTTTCAGGCAGCGCTGTGAGGATCGTGTTCGTTGAGTTCTCCAGCCTTCAACATAATTCAGCCTGTTTTACCGTGTCAAAAACTCCAGAAGACACAGGTGGATGCCTCCACAATCACCTGGATTAGGACTACCTCACAAACAGACCACAGTTTGTGAGACTGACAAGGTGATCAGCAGCACAGGAGCACCACAGGGGACTGTACTCTCACCATTCCTTTTCACTCTGTATACACTTTCAGTCCAGGTCAGAGTCCTGCTATCTGCAAAAATACTCTGATTACTCTGCAGCTGTTGGTTGGATCAGAGATGGACAAGAGACCGAGTACAGAGAACTGGAGGACCGCTTTGTGTCCCGGTGTGGGAACAATTATCTCATCTTTAATGTGAACAAGACAAAGGAGATGGTTGTTGATTTTAGGCGCAACATGTCAAAACCTATTTCCATCATGGGAGAAGAAGTGAAGGTGGTGGACGAGTATAAATATCTGGTGTTCACCTGGACAACGTTTGCAGCAAGATGTATATAAGTCTGTTGTGGAGGGAGTGATCACACCTGCAGTCACCTGTTGGGGGCGGAGCATCAAGGCAGGTGATGTAAAGAGGCTGAACAAACTGCTAAAGGTTTGGTTCTGGAGACTGATCTGGATAGAACATGATGGAAATCTTCACAACACAGTAACTCAACAGAGTGTCTTCAGTCAGAAGCTTCATCAGATCAACACAGACGCAACAGTAGATCTTTCCTGTCCACTGCTAGAACCTTCTATAATGACTCTCTGGAGAACAAATAAGTTATAATAACATCGAATTTCCCTTTGGAGACAAATAAAATATTATTAAATTGAGCTGAACTGAATTATGTCTTAAGCTTTACGACACATCCCTCTTTGCACAATCAGGCTCCATTTCAGTCGCCCGCGCACAGCTAGCGGTCTTCATTAGTTCATTCATCACCGGCTGAGATGCTTTACCATGGTTGAAAATCACAAAGATGACTGTTAAACTTGGGATGTCTTGAAGCGACACATCTCAAGTCAAAGGTTAGACGGACGAGGCCAGATGCTAAAGATCCAGGGCAAAGGGAAACGACAGTTTAGAAAAACAAAAACAAACAAAAACCGACGTAATGGCGTTTCGTGCTGCGGGCGTGTCGATCAGTGATCAAACTGGACTTTCCATAAGAAGTAATTGGTTCATACTTTTGCCCCTATAAGCGTCGAGTCCCTGAAGTATAACTAAACATGTCTCTATATAATTAGAAATAATAATAAAGCTGATAATAGTTGTCCTGCCAGTCAACCTGCTACAACTAATTTGACACCACTATCCTCCAAACTCATGATCCTTTAACCTCCAAATGGCATCAAATGATCAGTCAGGCAGCACAGGCGACAGGGAGGAGGATGATTACCGCGTTGCTTTGACACACTGGTGGGAGTACGAGTGTTGGGTGAAAAAACCTGTGACAGACTCAAGGCGTGTTGCCACTACTGACTGTAATCAACATCTTTACCCTTCATCATTACTCACTGTTAAACGCTGGGTCTGCCTATTATAGAGTATGTTTGTCCGCCCACAGACGTGGAAACAGCCGTTATGACAGAAGAAGGAAGCAGGTGGAGGACTGCTGTCTTTGGAAGAATCAGCGTCAGCATAGGTCATAAGTTTGGACCCACCTCCTCTTTCGGGAGAAAATGTGTGCAAACGTCTTGACTGCTACTGTATATTTTACCTTCTTGGGAAATGTGAAAGTGAAAAGTTGGAGTTTATACACACGGGAGCCCAAGCACACCCTAATTGAACAAGGAGCAGCTATCATTCAGGCAAACATCCCCTTCCTTCTGAGACTCGCTGATAAACACGTGAATGCTGCCTCGCATTCATCCTTTACTTCCTGCGAGTTCTAGCAAAAATAATGAGCTGAACAGTCAACCCCTTCCCCTTCCTTGCATGAATGGGCTCCTTCACTTATGAGACTACCCACTTATTTAGACCTGTTTAGATACGTTATATCTTGCATGCAATGCATAGAAAAAGCTCCTGTTTGTGCTTTCAGGAACATGCACACGTCAGAAAATAGTCTTATCCCTAAAGACCATGGATATGTTTATGTGGCGTAACTGCACGGCATATTAATATCTTTAAAATCGGTTCAGAGAAACATTCATGCAGATAACGTTAAGTGAGAACTCAGGCAACATTAATTTGCACATCCACTAAAATTAATCTGACACATACTTGCCTTCAACGATTTCAAGGTATGTGAATCAATTAGTTGTTTTTTCTGTGACCACAAAGTAATAAAAGTTTCAAGCTTCTTGCTGAATCAGTGGTAATAAAACTTATGAGTAGATCATACTGTAAATGGCTCATCGTTCATTTTATAATCTTTTAACAAATATACAAGATAATGAAAACAAATTTGTCTCAAAGTGTTTTTTTTTTCCTCTAAGGGTTTAAAACACAGCATGTGATCTAAGCTACTAAAGATCACTTAAAGTTATTGAAAATATGTAAACTCACATTTTTTAAAAGAAACATGAGACGTTTAGTACAAAATTTGAACTTTTTCATTACAAAATTTGTTTTCATAAAACAAAATACCAAAATAACCGAGTACAAAAATAATCTAACTGAATATTAAGGAATAACTTCTAGGTTTTTCTTGCAACTCAGTCAAGAGTCACTAATATAGCTACAAAGTAGCTAATATCTAATAGCGAAAATTTTTGGGTAACATTTTAGCTATTGGGTCAGTGAGCAAAACATTAATTTGTGCATTTTTAGGTACATTAGATGCACAATTAAGTAAAGCTAATACAGCTAAAATCATCAAAAATAATCAAAAATCAATATACACATGAAAAGTTGGAATTTCTACAGCAATCAACTCTTCATTTTCACTTCTGTCAGTTTGTATCTCAGTAATTTGCTCACACATATAATCCTGCCCAACCACTATAAGGAATAATGTTGCTAAAGTGTTTAAAATAAAAAGCTGATGGTGCTAATGGTAGTTAGCCTGGTTACATAGCACAACCTCAGCAAGTCCTGGCAGTTTTCTGACTTACAACAGGAACAACTTGGTTCTGGTTCCATTCCTATATCTGCATTCCAACTTTTGCAATAAATGTATTGTTGCATAAAACCAGCAAGCTAATATTTTGTTTGCAAACAATTAAGCAAGAGCAGATGTGTGCATCTCCAGGCCCTGAAGGCCACTATCCTGCATGTTTTAGATGTTTCCCTGCTTCAACACACCTGATTCAAATCCTCAGGATGTCAGCAAGTCTTGCAGAGGCCCGTTAATGATCCGTTCATCTGAATCAGACAGACAGTCATGCAGAATGAAGCTCATCCCAACAATTCCCAGACCATCACATGCACCTGTGCAGAGCATTGCTTGCATAGTTGTGCTTTTGCAGCAAAACAACATTGAGAAGTGAGTGTTCTTAATCTTGTTTATACTTAGTGTTCAGAGCTGTAACTGAAATATCAGCAGAATATATCAAAACTACTGACATGTAATTAGAAATGTTTCCTATCGTAAACCATATTCTGTATATTTATAGTAAAGGGTTCAGACTAGAACTGATAGCAATGACAGGCCAACTTAAAAAGACCATATCAAATTACGAATTGGGATTTAATCTGACAGATAACCAGATTCTCCTTAAATTCATGAGCTTTCTAAGATAATGATCCTCCCAACAGGTGAATAATTTGATCGAACGATGCTCGTTTTTGATGGATGGTTCTTGTAATTATTTGCCCTTTCCAAATGGTTCCTAATTAGGGCAACACAGATGGCTCGCTACAGCAAATTATCCATCACACTGAGTTAGATCTAAACATTGTTGGAAACATTTTGCCAAATGCAAAAATCAATGAAAAAAAAGGGGGATTAATTTGACTCCTTTAACCATTTTAAACTGAAATATAGTGAAAACCCGTAATTCTCACAGGCTTATTTGTAGTAGTTTTTTACTCAAAATGAACCTGAATCACAAAAGTGCAGTAATATGAATTCAAATTGACTGACCACAAGGTTCCAATTCCCTTTAATCACTTTTTTCCCCCTCTTTTCAAAAAAGATCCTCAAATCCCACCATGTGAAAGCACTCATCTATTAGTCAGCTTCATTTACTTCATCTCTTCTTCGTTCACAGCCCAGCTCTTTTTGGAGGGGTGATATTGGAGGGAAACTACAAAGAAAGATCTAACAGAAAACTCACATTAGCCGGCGTGTAGCTTCATCAGAGGGCTCGGTGCGCACAGAGGTTCAAATTGAAGACTTCAGATCCAGAAGCACCCCACGGTGCGACTCCGTGAGGCCTTTCCAACAACCAGTAGGAGCGCAGCGGAGAGGACTTTGAACACTGTGAGAATTGAATGCCTAACTTATCGGCGGTGGGTGAGGGGACCAGCATGTGAAAAACTCTTTGTTGTCAATTAGCTTTCACAGATAATTTCAATGAAGGAGTGTTTTACAACCACTTACTCTTAGATTTTAGCGTGAAGCAATTTGTTAAAAATACAAAATGTGCCACTTTTTGCAAACATCTTAATATATTTGCTCAAGATGCTCAGTGAGATCTGCATGAGCCTGCGTTGCCTTTGGGAGGAAACGCAAGGCATTTTTCTGTGTACAAGCAGATTGCCATGAAATTGAATGAACACCGAGAACATACATGATCCCAAAGGGGTAAACTCCTCTGTTTTAAATGATCCTGTAACCTTTCCTCCAGCAGAAATTAAGGACAAATAGAACATTTTTAGCAACACTGCTGATAAAGCTACATAACCTAAATATATTTCAACCCTGTAGCTGTTCCACATTGCATGTAATTATTTAGCAGTTTGAAAGCTTCCAAAGCTTTAGTTTTATAGTAAGAGGTACATTTAAAACAAAAAAATCATCTTTTTTTATTGTACTTTCTAAGAAAATTTAGATATAGATGAGCACAGATGTTCAAAAAGCCTCCCTGAAATATGCAGTTATTCAATTCCCTTCTATGAATTATGGATTGATTTCAACCGCATGAAGACAGTGTTTTTAATAAAGGGGAGACATAAATCATTGGGATGGATTATTGATGTTTACGTTAAGAGGATCACAACCGGGAATGTTTGTCTCGCATCGTGTTGTGCAGCCAAACAAATAAATAAACACACACATACACAGATTTAAGGTGTGTCATCATTATTGAGGAGCACGGCTGAGTCGACTCAAAGTATCAGGGGAGCAGGTGAACTAAGAAGACTCAGATGTGGGCTAAGAGGCACAAGCTGTCCAGTCATCTTTCATCTCGGTCCATTCAGTCAGTCTCAGCTCACACGTCTTTGCTTTTAGGATGTTTTCTGCATTATTATTATTTTTTCTTTTATTTCTGCAGCTAAATTACATTTCGTTCAACTTCTTTTTGTGGTCTTTCCAGAAAATCAAGACTGTAGTGAGTCAAGATTTTACGTATCTTTAATAAGAAGTAAAATTCAGATGTACACATGCAAACAGCCTGGAAAATATTTAATCTTTTTTTTAATTACATTGCAAATGAAATGAGTATTCTGTTTATGACTGTTGTGCTTATCATGTACGTTACAATCCTGCTTGACTTGTTAAAGGAACACTTTGCATCTTCTGAAGTGGGGTTCTATGGAGCGGTTGTGAAGTGTTAGTATCTTACCTGTTGTGGATGGCTCTGTAAACACCATCAGTTTGGAGAAATTGAGTTAAATCCTGACAGGGTTGAGAGGATAACGGCTATTCTAAATGGATCAAAGATCAGACTGAATCCCTGCTATCTTAAAACATCTCTAATATCAAATATTCATTGAAACACTGCTTTATAAACATTTACACTGCTGTAGATTTCACATGTTATTTACAAAATAATCTTTTTTTTTCCCTGTTGCTTATCAGACAGCTGTAGCTAGGTGTACTGCTGTGTATTTCACAATATTTTTGCCAGAATAACTAAGTGTTTTAAAATAGATGATAATGCAAAAGTTTAAAAAATACATGAACTGAGTCGTTTTTAAGATGACAGAAAAATGGTCTTGTGCTCACTCTATCTATCCTGGTTCTGTCTAATCCTGGTCCTCGGGTGCTACTGGTTCAGCATTTAGATCCATCATGCTCCAGACAACATATCTTTATATGGCTGTCGCTTAAAATGATGAGCAATAAATATTGCTAAGTTTATATGATCTGACTTGTAGAAAACAAACAAATAAAAAATTAAATCGCAAAAAGCGTCTAAATATATACATAAAATGTCAAAATTCATTCACACATGCTATGTGATCATTTTTTTGTGTTTCAAATAATTTTATGTACAAAAAACAGAATAAATCTCAATAAGATTCCTTTCACAGCAAAACTACAATTCTGAAGAAAACTTCTTGCATGTATCTATTTCCATCTGTCCCTTTACCTGATCAACCAGGCCCTCACGTCTTTGACAGATTACTTTACAAAGATGTGAGGGCCTGGAGCTGAACCGCTGTCTCAATTTCGAAGGCGGGCTTAGCCAGTTGAGAGAGAACCAATCACAGAAACCCGGAAGTGACGCAACATATGTGACGCTAAAGCGGATACACACGAAGCGGAAGGAAAACAAGAGGTTTAGCGAGCGGAGCTGTAATGGTAGCTACAGAGTCATGGTTAATGGACGAATATTAATGACAGTTGTCACTTTTGTGTCAAAAACTTGCGAATACGAGGTGTCATTGCACACTCGGTTCACGTATTTGACTGCCCCAACCAAACACTGTGCAAACACAGAAGTAAACACTTCATCCACAGCCGAGTCCGCCATGTTGAATGTTGTGCTCTGGGTGGAAAACGTTAGTTCCGTGTTTTCAGGATGACGCACAACAACAGTGATATGTAATTGGTCCGTCAAAAAATTTGACGCGGAAAATGATCGGGTGCGGCTCCGGTGTCAGACCCTTCTGCATTTGAACATAATGCAGGAGGATCTGATTGGTCAGGCTATCTGTCCCTGCATGTCCAAGTGACACAGATTATAATATATTATTATGTTTTAGATATTTTATTCTCTAAGAGTGGGGAAAGACCTTTCACTTTCCATGTAGATCAAGTAGGTTATTCTACCTGCACACTGGACATACCTCACACACCACTACCATCTAATTGATACTTACTACTTGTGCACAAAGGCCTGGTGTTTTGGCACCTAGAGGATTAACAGGCTTCTGCAGCACTGAAATACCTGCTGCAGGTGACCCTAGAGAAGCAGGATTGGACACCACAAAATCTAGCTGTTAGCTGAACAGTGCAGTCTGAATTAAACTCTATATCTCCCTACCAGTGTTAATTTTGTTGACTAAAATATTTCGTCATAATTTTAGTCACGAATTTATTTTTGCGGACAAAAACGAAACGAAAACTAAAATAGACGGCCCTATTTGAGACGATTATTATGACTAAAATTATGTTGATTTTCGTTGACAAATAAAAGACGAGACGAAAATAGACAGCGACGAAATCCAATCAGAGGAAAAGAAAGATGCAGAGAGGAATCAGTTAAAAAGCTAACAGCTGGGACTACTGTGAAAAGAACCAATCAGAGCTCGGCTTATTGAGCGGTGAGCAGAGGCTTCCGTAGTTGTTTGAGATGCTCCCGGGAAGACGCCAGATGAAGTGTGGAATGGTAAGAAAATGTCCATACTATATTGCAGTTGTTAAATTAATACTTCAGAAAATATACTTATTTTTGTCGACTAAAATTAGACTACAATTAAAACTAGTTTAGTGACTAAAATTGAAAAGAATTTTAGCCAAAAGACTATGACTAAAACTAAATTAAGATTTCTTGCCAAAATTAACACTGCTCCCTACCGAGGTCGTTCAAAGCTATCTACAGCAGGTAAGATATTAAATGTTCACAACGTCTCCACAGAACCCCGCTTCATTAGATCTGAGCCGTTCCTTTAAGATACAAAGCACTTCCCGTGTTCAGCAGCAGCCAGCAGGCAGCTCTGAATCACAGAAAAGATTCCCAATAAATACAGTCCCCCATGACAGACCATGAAAATGCTTTTTGAAACAAAATCTCACATTTTTATTTCTAAATGAATCCACACTGAGCACAATGCCAGCACGTCAATACATATGACAATCTTCAAAATAGTTTGAGTCTTGGCAGGGAACAGTCCTCTCAACACATTTCAAATACACAGTTGTGAATTTTTGATTTGTGCATGCGCTGGCGTATACCTGAAGGTCATGGTGATGAAGTAGGGGTGAGCGGAGGAGGTGAATATCATCGGTTAATCCACACTGCGTCGAGGCAGAGGGCCTTCGAATGAAGTGGCCCACACATCCATTTATCAGCCTTAAAGCTCCATTTGGACTCCTAAGAGCTTTTAAACTCATATCGACCCGAAAGTCCTGAATTTATCAACTGTGACAATGAGCAAGACAGAAAATATTACAATACAAAAAGCCCACACCTTGTTCTGTATACATGTTCAAACATAAAGGTTGTTTGAGGAGGAAATACTGTAGAATCCATTCTTGTTGATAAAGAAAAATCAGAGACAGGAATAAAACAAAAAAATCCTCCCGTGTTTGTATGTGTTGCTCCCCACATCCTTCATTCCAAGCCTCACCTTGCTGGTTGCGTCTCTTTACCGATGTACATCTGGGGTCACAGTTTACAAAACGCACCATGTCTGAGTTATTGGATGAGCGCGCTGCCTCATTTCCATTTTAATCTCCCGACACGTTATTCACCTCAGCAGCTGAGGATTTTGATGAAGGCCCGTCTGAACTCGATGTTGAAAGTGGTGTAGATGACGGGGTTCAAGGCGCTGTTTACATATCCCAGCCAGGTGAAAGCACTGTAGAGTTCAGGAGGCACGTAGCATGTCCTGCAGTGGGTGTTCAGAATATGAGTCACAAAAAAAGGCAGCCAGCAGATGAGAAACACCCCTGAAGCAGGAAGACAGCAGTACGAAGAAAGGACAATGGGGATTAGAGGACGGGAGGAGGATGAGTGTTGGAAAAAAAACAGGAGCAGATGGAAAAACAGGAAACAAAGAGAAAAATGTGTCGGTTTTAGAGGGTTGAAACGGGTGATGAGATGAATAGAAGAGGGAAAAAAAAAGAGGAGAAAAATGTTATGAACTTTATTTGTTGAATTTCTTACAAGAATACAACTAATCAATAACTATTAACTAAACTCAGAGACAAATCTTAAAGTTAAAAAAGGTAAAAAATTATATTTACTGCCTGACCGTGTTTTGTGTTAAGCTTTTAGAGGTTTATTTGTGTGTCCAGCCAGACTGGGATATAAAGCACTTTCTAGATAGCATTTTGATGGCTAGCTAGACCTATTATTACAGTCTGGTACGTTACACAAGTACAAATAAGTAAGAAGTTAGTTTGGAAAGAAACATCTTAGAGTAAAGTTAAACAACTACAAAGTAAAATATCTAAGTAGGATTTAAATGGCCAACATCGTTTTAATTACATAGATTCTACAGATGACTTTTCAGAGTGATTCTCATTCACTCACAACATGCATGACAAAGTATTTGCACTCTGTATTTGCAGTGATTTTTTCCTCTCATGGTGCGTTCACGCTGGCCCAACCGTCAACGTCAGAAACGTCAAGTTTACATGTAAAGTTTATGGTGGAGTCAGAGTCTCTGCGTCGCTCTGTGAGCGTTAGCAGCGTCAACTTTCAATGCTTTTCAAGTGTTTCAAGCATTGAAGCTTGAAACGCGAGCAACGCAGAAGTTCAGCTAGCTGAACTTTTAACACTCTTGAAGCGGCATGTCAACCAATCAGAGCGTCTCATCGTAGTGACGTACCTGAATGAAGCAGGAAGTCTTCAAACAGGGCGCGGGACAGACGAAAGTAGCGCTAGAAGCAAACCTCATCCATATGTAGCTCCTGGAGCAAATGGTTTAACTCCTCAAACTCAGAACGCATCTGAACAATGGGCTGTATCCACAAACGGAGTAAATAAAGCCAAGCCACTCTCTCTATATGATCCGCCATAGCTCAGAACATCCGATAACAAAGGAAGCCCCGCCTTCACGCTCTTTTTAACGGTCAGGCGTTACGAGCTTCAACTTTCAAGCTTCAAACTTGAAGCGTTGTGAACGTTGCTTGACGTTGACAAAGCGACCGGTGTGAACGCACCGTTAGTTATCCATAGATAAGCAGACTTGACTTGATCAGAGGTTTTAAACAGTCTTTCAACTCGATGACCTCGCTACCATGAAGCTGAAGCCGTCCCCACAGAGATAATGACGGCTCAACCTCACTTTTATTCACACCAAAGACTTATAACGTTTGATTCGCACTGCAAAAATATTTTTACCAGTTTGTTTCAATATATTACTCCTTCAGTTGGGGGAGTTGTTGTGTTCAAATGAAAGTGATAGTTTAACTTCAGGAGAAAATGTTGAATTAAAAACCCATTTCTAGTTCTGTGTATCAACTCGAGTTTGGAGGTCAGTCGTGCAGGTGGGTGGATTAAAATGTTTGTGTCACTCCCACTTCGGCACTCTGACCCTTCCATCTGAGGTTAAAACCATTGTTTATATCTTTTTTGTTTGTTGTTGTTGCTCTTAAGTCAGTTTTTACATATTACCTTTTCAAAAAGGTTAAAGACTGTTTTTGAACAAATAACAGGATGTTTTGGAGCAACTACTAAGAAAGTATCTATGATATCAAAGTTATTTCAACATGCCACTTTAATTATATTACAATGTATATTTTACTTTAAAGTATTTTTTTGTTCAATCACTTAAACTTATTTAAAAAAGAACAAAAACAAAACACGAGAAGGTAACACAATTTAGCTGTTCAGTGACATAACTAGATGTTTAAGTATCTTTTATTGAGATAATATTGTTAAAATAGTATAAGGTGCTTTTTTCACTTCATTAATTATATGTTTTATATCTAAGTTAAAACAACCTTCTGAATTTTACAGTGTATTAAAGAGCTTGTAGTTCTAAACTACATTGTTTTGTTAAATGACAGACTAATTTTAATTGAAATAATCAGTGTAAAAGTGTAAACTCTATTATCACTTTAAACCACATACAATAAGTGACTCTATAAGGATTTACAGAGGGACCTGAAACTACAGCTTTAGTCTTTTGGTTTGTTAAATAAATAATCAAGCCTAGATCAGTGAATCCTGCCATGTGGCCGAAATTTAAACCCTGTGGTCTGACCATCACAGGGGAATCACCTGGAAAACCGATGGGAAACTGGCTGGATTCAGTCGTGTCAGATCTACACTGTGTTCCTGTAAAACCTGCAGACAGCGACTCTTCTCGTTGCTTTTGCTGTTCCACTGTAGGATGACTAAATGAAAGCAGGTGAAAAAGTTCACCAGTAAAACGTGGAAGTGGATTAAAAAGCGCTGTTGATTCCATTAAAACGCCCGTAGCAACTCAATCACACGTTACATCCATGAAATTGCTTCTGTTATGTGTTTCTGTGACATTTCCATTTTCACTCCCTCAGCTTATTCCACTTGTGACAGCCTCCACTCACCAAGCACGATGGCCAACATCTGGGTGGCTTTCTTCTCTCGTGCGTGCATGCTCCTGAACCGTGAGTTGGCGTAAGAATGAGACATCGGCCGCAGGGATGTGTGCGTTCGTCCGTTTGACAGGTCCTTCACCTCGCTACCCATCCTGACAGGAGGATGCTCCATCTGGTTGTGGTCTTCTGTGTCCTGTTCACCTCGCTCCTGTTCCAGATCCAGCTCTGTGCGGCCGCAGGAGGCGTGGCTGATGCTGCAGTAGTTGTGCGTGTCCACTGGGGGCAGCACTGAGTTCTCCACTGGTCCAGTTTTGGGGCGTTTGCGCCACAGGCAGCCTGAGAGCAGACTGGGTTTGGAAGGGTCTGGTGGTTCTACACACTGCTGAGGAGACAAGCCATGGACAGTTGAGTTACACAAAAATAATCAATCTTTTTAAAGGCTTTTATTGAATCAATAACTACAATATCGACATCTGTTTAAAGATAAATCAGCACTGTACGTTTACCTAAATATAAAAAAACCAAATATTTCATGAATAGTTTTTAAAAAATAGCAGAAAATACATCAAATTCTGTTCAACAAGTACTTTTTTCAGTGTCATCACACTATCTGCTGCTCTGTGTGTGTTTACGTCTCTCTGTTTAAACCCTAACCCTTTAAAAAAATGTATTTTATTGTCTGTGCTGCATTCGAGTTCCGCCTGAAACAAAAAATATGACATGTTTTATTTTACTTAAACTGCAGCTGAAGTGTTTTTATTCTCACACATCTTAATAATCTTAATTTCCTACAGCAACATGCAGCAAAAACCTCATTTCTAGATTAATGGCTGACATAACACTGACGACAATCTGTAAAATTTGGCAAAAAAAAATGTGCAGTTGGTTTCAATGTTGCTCCAAGTCTGATGGGTTTGTAAAAAAATAAACCCTCTCGTTTGCATAAAAAGCTGATGATGTTTGTGTTTTGAAACAGTTTTACTGTCTTTGTGTTTTAAAAAACTTAATTACTGGAGCTTTAATGTTCTAATAATCCCTTTTTCTTCTTGATTCTCTCAAAGCTCTTCTTCAGTTATGTTAATTGAAAGATTGCCTTTAGCACATCCTTCTGAAACATTTTAGGTGAAACTTCACGACGCTAACAAAGTGGTGAATAAAACTCAGTAAATATGGGAGATATACGCCGGGAGTGTAGCTCAGATTAACGTTAAATTTCAGCTCCACACGCAGCGTCAGGAAGTGACTGCAGTCTTTCTCTGTTAGCTTGTTGATTTATCTCAATTATAGAAGTTAATTTTAACTTTCCGAACCAGCAGCTTTAATGAGCCCTTCCTCTACGAGCTTTAAAACAAATTAACATGATTTAATTCTTGTGTTCCTCGTTTCTCAAGTTTTTTTTTTTTTTTTTACATTTTTTGTAGTCATTGAAGGATAATTACAAATCTTTACATCCTGTGTTTTTTTTTTTTTTGGTTTCTTTTTAGCAGTCTGCAGATGCTGCAGTGCGTCATCCACAGACTTTTGCTGACAAGTGACCTGATGACGCGAGGAAACAAGGCACGCTTCAGAATTGCAATTTTAAGCTCCTTCAGGGACACCTGGGCCGTGACCGCATGGTGCAACCACAATAAAAACCCCTCAAGTTTGCATGAACAAAGAGAGCGCCCCGTGAGAAAGTGAAAACAGGATTGTGTTGTATAAAAAAAAAATGAAATGAAGTTATATTTTTATTTTAAAAGCTCACCCACCACTTTAATCCGTATAGGTGATAAGTCTTGCTTCGCTTTGGGAGTTTCCTCTTGCAGACAGGTCTCCTACAGAAACAAAAAGAAGTTAAACACAGAAAATATTTACCTGATGAAAGCACAATACATGATATTCTCTCACTCTGCATCAGTCTACAGGTAGACGGATTAATCTTCTCAAAGGACACATTTATTAAAATTCAAACAACCACTGAGACTCTGTGACACCAACCAAACAAATCAAGGAAATTAGATTGGGTGTCAGTGTTCTCAGGCAGTCGGTGTCACTCGGCAGCCAAACGCTGCAACTCAATTAGATCTCACAACCAATATAAAAACGTGCATCTTTGAATAAAGAGAAAAAGAATCACGGTCTTTGGGCTCTTTATTTTCTTTTCTTCATCTCATCTGAGGTTTTTTCTTTCCCTATACAGGAGTCCTGTTTCCTAAATATCACCCGTCCAGCGTTCTTCATTATACTCCTCAGCAGTCGGCTTTTAGTTACTGTTTATCCAATTTCTCTCACTATTTGGTTAAAAACAAAGAAAAGGAGAAATATAACATGTCCAATTGCAGATTTAAATAAATGCAAATTTAATTTCATTTGTAGAGTTTTATAAATAAACAATAAATATCTGTTTTTCACTGAATAGATAAATGTCATAATGAAGTACGAACTGAGATGCAGACGCGACGACAGAGAAGATTAGAGAAAAATAATTCTTTATTAGTAAATAGAAAGGCAGAGGATTCAGTATGTGTTCGACTCTCAGCTACAGCCGTATAAACATGCAGCCCAATGTCTGTAAAACTGACTCAGTTACAGATATTTTTCTGTTGCTAATGTTGATTAGCTGTGGTAGCCATCTTGAGCTGGACTGACTCCAGAGTTAATCAGTTTTAGATGTACATCCAGCGATTACTCTCTGAAGTTTAATTAAAATCTGGCCTGTGGTTTATGAGACATTTTGCTGACGAACACATGCAACCATCCACACACAGGCAAAAATGTCACCCCCCACCTCCCCACAGCAGAAGATTACTGAGAAGGCAGGAGAACTGAACAGATCAGAATGATAAAACAGAGCAAGTAAACATTCAGACCTTAAAACAAGCTGAAGAAAACTGAACGTATATACAGGAAGAGGTGATTACTGAGTAGAAGCAGGTGAGCTGATCTGCTTTTGAAGCTACAAACGGAAAAAGCTGAAGGAAAAGAACAAAACAATGAAGAACCTCAGCTTATAAAAACAGAAAGCAACTCAGAATCCAAACTCAAATAGATCGATCACGTGACCGTTAGCTCCCTTCCAGCTTGGCGGCAGCCATGTTGGAGGAATACTCAGAGTAAAAAAAAGCACATTCACAAATCTATATTTATGGTGTTTATGGAGAAGGAAAAAAAATATAAATTCTGTCTGTCCATCTATTAGTTAAAAGCAAAATTAATTAGCTTTAGCTTTGTGTTTAGAGTTCTCCACTTGTTTGTATGCTGACAAAACAAATCAGGGTGATGAAATGTTCAAGACGATCGCTGTTCATTATCATTCTGAAAGCGCTGATTCTAAAACACGTTTCATCTGCAGTCTGTTTATCCACAATAGTAATTATTGATGGATAACAAAACCTTCCCTAAGGAGGGATAGAAAGAGAAACAGGATGAGAGTACATTTGATTTTGATTGATTGTGTTGCTTTCTGCCTTCAGCACATAGTACTGGACAAAGGTTTCAAGTCACCCCTAGTTTCTTGGTATTTTGTTTCTTTAAAAATATTGTAAATATTCTTAATCAGCAGTTTTCCAAGGTTTCAGAAGGTGCTTTGAGGTTTTTCTTTGGAAAAATAATAATATTTAATATAATAATATATAATAATAATATAGGAAATAATATAATATTTCCTAATAGGAAACTCAAGATGAGAAAAATGAACAAAAACTAAACAGATAATTTCTTGTGAGCATCATAACACTGAAAAAAAACAACCTTTTTTTGTGTACGCTCAAAAACTACCTGATGTGTTCAAGATGGTAATCTGACTACAGGAAAGATTACCATAAGCATCAGAAAAGAAAGTGAGGTTGAATATATTTTGTATTTTTTTCAGTGTTGTCTTAATGTTTCAGTACAGGACGTTTGTACAAGTTATTATTTGGTTAAAAGGACACATCGTTCCAAAAAGAGGACCCCACAAGAAGACTTGCGGCTGACGGCTCTCTACCTAGACACTTTGGGACAGGCTGCATGCAGCCAGTCTCCAGTCTCAGAGGGTTACCATGACTGACCTTCACCGTCAGGACCTCTGGCGCTAGTATCAGCCACATGTGGATGGAAACCTGAACATGTGGAGGAACGTTATGAGTGGCCCTGACCTCAACCCTACTGAACACTTGTGACCTAAACAACCACGACGTCTGGTTGAAGAATCTAATGACATCCACAGCAGTGTGTGACGAGGTTGGTGACCAGTATTTGGAGAAGCTCCTGTTTATTACCTCCACCAAGGAGGTCATGTTTTCATCTGGGTTTGTCTGACTGTTAGCAGGATAACTCACAAACTAATAGTCGGATTTTGATGAAAATTTCAGGAAAAGTCAGAAATGACCCAAGAAAGAATTGATTAGATTTTGGGGGTGATCCGGATTACCGTCTGGATCCAGGAATTTTTTTAAGGATACGGATATAGTACTTTCTACAATATGTCCACTTGGCGGAGGTCTGCGCTCTCTGAGTGGTTTTCTAGTTCAAATATTAAATCACCATTACATCTTGTTTACTCAGACTTCACTCAGACTAAGTAGCAGAATAAGCGGTTTGGCATTGGCAAACAAGATCTGACAAGTTATTTTATGGGCGCAACCCACTTTCTCAACTCCAATACTCAACCTGCACATTTTCCTTACAAACATGGCAACATTTAGGGTGAAATAAACAGGCTTTTGAATCGTAAAATATTAATTGCCAATTAGCATCATTATGAAAAATAAATAATTAACCAAACACAAACGTCACAAATATCTTCACTTTTTAAAAAAATAATTAATAGTAATAAATTGGGATGCACTGACAGAAACAAAGGTTAACTACAACTTGTTTGTTAGTATTTTCCATGTGAAATTCTACCAAATGGATCAACAGTTGGCCTCCATAAATCTTGTTTATATCTTTCTTTGACAACTCAGAGTATTTAAACTACAGACTACAGACTTTTTGCAGTGAGGACAGAGAACTGTTTGTCCTCCTGCATTCAAAACATCCATTTTAAAAACTGACTCCTGCTTTTGTAAGAAAATAACCCACATTATTCTCTTTATCTGCCCGTTTGTTTTTCATGTTTTGTCTGATCAGTTCACTTCCTGTGATTTAGCATGAATGGACTCAAAGGCAGAGGCGAACACACTGAATACGTCCCCCTTGATTAAACGTGCTATTTTTAACTTGACACGTCATTTTCATTAAGCGGCGCTTCAGTTGTAAAGACAGGCGTGTCCGCTGCTCATAGACAGAGAGGCGCATTTACATTTCCTTTGTAACCCTCGACGCTCTGCTGCACTTCACCTACATTTACAGAGCTGCCTCACATAGAATGACAGCGTTTGTCCAGTTGAACTCTTTTATCAAAAAATCACTCCCAGAAAAAAAAAAAAAAAACCTTCAGAGCTCTGAAACGTAGTTCTCCTGTCGGTCATTGTCTCTGTTCAGTAAAGAAAACAGATTTAAGGTTTTATTTGAAGGTTTATGCACATTGTGAAAGTGTCTTACAAGTTATTATCAGTGTGATAATGAGACAGTTGCTAACCGAAGACATCATTAATGAAAGAATCAGCAGTAATTGTGAGCTAGCTGCTATATAAATACTGTGTCTGGTGGAAACACTTTTATTGATATTAGAAAATAAACTTCAATACTGTAAATTTTAAATACTCACCAATAAAAGACAATCTAAGCCTAAAAAGTCACACGTATCATGTTTGATGTGTTTATTTCTTAGCTTCTAAGAGCTCTACCTCTTTAACTGGATTAGTACTTTCCTAAGAGAAACATCTATGGAATACAGTAGAGTATAGTAGTAGCAAGCACCAAGTAGTAGTAGAAGAAGGAAAAATATTATTGTTTGATTATAAAGTTTTTTTTTTACATATATAAGTAACTGACTATTATTTGACATAACAGGCTATAAAAGGGTTAATAAACAATCACCGGTTCTCGCAAATTAGAATAATATTTAAATGTCAATTTCAGCATTTTATTTTTACAAATTGAGCTAATAGCAGTAGCTTTTTTTAAATTTGTATGTTGTTTTGCTAAAATCATTGATAATAAATACTTTAATGATGGTATTATACTACAGTATATGATAATAATGTATGTCTGGGTCTCACCATGGATGGCTGCGTGGAACCAGGCTGCACTTTTCCACTGGCCTGTCCGAAGGTGATCCTCTTCCTCCTCATCCTGAGGAAGACGTAGATACGGATGTAGACCAGCAGAGTGACGATAAACGGCAGGTAGAAGGACACCACGGATGAATAAATCACAAAATCCGGGTTGGAGATGGAGCACACTCTGGGGTCGTCTGTGGTTAAAGGAAAATATCTTTATGCAGAACAGCTTCAAGATTCAGTTACAGCTGACCTCTGACCTCCGATCCTAGCGCTTTGAACACATCCTCAGTAATTTGCAATCTTTAATACTGAGCTGACAGTTGATTCAACCTTAATTGCATTCAGAAAAAAAAAACTTTTTTGTAACAATGTATTAAAATTGCACAGTTAAACATCTTCCAGGTGAGCTAATAGAACTATAAATGGAATCTAATGGGAAAATGACTGGTTTTGACCTCAGCAGTAAAAGGCTCAATGAATGTCATTAGAATCAACACTGCATAACCTCAATATCCCACAAAGATGAAAAAAAACAACCAGACACAAAAGTCTTATTGTGTGTTCGGCCTCCAAACTGTCTGAACTCCCTACATTCATTTTATCAAAACATTTCACTTGAGCTGCTCCTTCTAAACCTGACGTGAACCCGCCACTCGAAACATGTTATTACACCAAGACAAAACAATCTACAGCCATTCTGTTACACTGATTCGATGTAAGCTAAGACTAATGCTTGAATTGGTGCGAGCAGCTTAATAACATGTTTGACTAATGCGCTTTGTTGTGTTTCAGCAGCCAGGCATCGTCACTGCTGTTATTAGCAACCAAAATAGCTGTTTAGGGAGTCTCATATTTCATTGTTTAGATTGTTTTCTATTTAGTTGAAGAGGAAAAAGAAAAAAATCTTTAAATAATGCTGGGAAAAACAAGAGGCTGCTGATTAATCTTGATGCAGTAATGCAAAGTTTTGAGATTTAACAATTTTTTTTTTTTTTCTTGATAATAAGGATTTAGTTGTTACTCCCCAAATATGCTAAACTGAGAGCAGAATGAGGGGTTATGAATGATTGAGGTGCAAATAAATGCAGATAAAATGATGCTGTGGAGGTTTGAAAATCAACTCAAAATTCCAAGTTTGAATCACACCTAATCAATAAAAAATGACTAATAATTTAATACGTTTTAGGTAAATGTTACTTATAGGATGCCCCGCCCACTTAGTCTTTCTTACAGGCAATTAACTCACAAATTGGGAATGTTGATGAAGATTATCTCGTTTCTGGTAATTGTAGGTGCTTCAACAGAAGAAACCGGAACTTCCCTAAGTTTTAAGGATGTTTCCCACAAGAGCTTTTTGGATGAAAGACAAAAGAATCTTTAATCTTCAAGTTCTATTTAATCGCTGAGTTTGTGGTCACTTTCGGTTCTCCATACGTAATGCAATTACATAATTAAAATGACCTCTCTTTAAATCCGATAAATTGATTATGATGATGTTAAAACTGAATTTTATTAATATTTTACCAGTCTGTGATGTTTGTAGCAGTCACACCAACAGGTTCTCGATTGAATTAAATCCCACACTGCAATTCAATTTAGGGGCTGAAAGGTTCTTTCCACACTCTTTCACCACTAATCATGTCTTGAACAACATGACATTAACACCATATTAAGCTCTGTCCGCATGATGAGCACAGACATCTTTATAACACGGGCTCTTTTAAACACCAATACCACCATCTGTAGTTACGCACTGAGACGTGACAAAGGTCAGTTCTCAGCCACAGAGGACGTGCAACATTTGTGCCGGCTGAATGCATCTATAAATTCAATTTGAGGGTCATGCTTCATGTCTCCTGTCACCCTAAATGACAAGAAGACTAACTGTTACTCCTGATGTGTTTATTTTCTGCCTGTTTTGCACAACTTTGAGGATTTGTCTTTTAGATCTTTTAAAGTGTTTTGTGGAAATGTTAAAGAACGACCTCAGTTTGGAAAAATAGAGTTTAATTCAATCTGGACTGACGAATGCCCCGTTTCCACCGACAAATCGGCACGGCGCGCTTGAGAGCGGTACAGTATAGCGCGGATCAACTCGTTTGAGGCGGTGGAAACATAAAGCGGACGTAAGTGGGGATAGGGGCGTGCCCATCTGGGTATGAAAAGTGGCGAGCAAAAGTCTTTATCCGTGACGTCACAGCGCGTGAAAAAACAACAACAATGGCGGATATACGTGTGTTTTTGTACTCTGCACTCTGTCTGTGGTTCATTTTGGTTGGTTTGATTTTTGGTTCTTGTGGAGGAAGTCGCCATTGTCCAAAGTCAATTGTATTTTGAAATAAAATATTTGTATGGTTGCGGGAGCGCTTCTATATCACACCACGTGAACACCACACACAGCCCGGCCAATCAGGGGCTACCACTACGTAGGTAGTCGTGTCACTGGTAGCAGTTTACTGGACCAATCAGTAGACAGTAGGTGGGCGTGTGGGCCCGCTTTGGGCTGCTTCGGACCACCGAGGAGGTGGTCTGAAAAAAGAGGCTGGGTTGGCGCGGAATGACGCGGTTAAGACCCGAGAAAGGCGGTGGAAAAGGGTCCTAAAGTGAACCGAGCCGCACCGTGTTCTGTCGGTGGAAAAGCAGCATAATGGCTCATCTCAGATAAAAATAGAGTGTCAACAATGTGTTTGTGTGCACCAGACAAAAACAGTATCTCAGTATTAACAGTAACAACAGTTTCTCACGAGCACGAGACGCCACCTGGCACACACAAAAAAAAGCCTCTGGTGCACATGAGAAATGATTTTTTTTCATTCATGCCCCGTTATGGGCTCTGTAAATACTTATATGATTTATAATTAATCAGAATTAGAGCACGATGATGATTACTGTGACACTGAAGTCGAGTTTGAATCAGATGATTTGGTTGGAGACAGTGACGTTGATAATAACGGTTGATCAGCTGCTCATAGGAGATGTGTTTCTAAAGATTTGGCTCATGATAGATTGAGGAAATGAGGAGTTCAAATAAATCCAACAACAAAAAATCCATAATGGCTCATGTGAATGTTATTCTATAATCATTTACAACCACCATCAGGTTTTTATTACATAGTTATTCTGGCAGAAATATAATAAAATTCTAGTTGATTGCTGTTAATTTCTACAGAAAATAACTGCAGACTTGTATGAAATCTGCCGAGTAATGTAAAACTGACAAAGTGTTAAACAGTCCATAAATAATTATTAAGTATTTTAAGATGAAAGTAATTAGTTTTGGTCTTGGTCCTGCGCCAACCAGCCTTTAGTTTGTTAATCTGGTCAGAGCTCATGTAACAATAAATAACCTGTGGCTTGGGAGGAAGAGTCCCCGCCCACCAACTGGAGGGTTGGCGGTTCACCCCCCCCCCATGTGAGTGTGTATGGGTGAATGTAACTTGTAGTGCAAAAGCACTTTCAGACTTGAAAAATCCAAGACATTTACCATAACAATTGTTCCTAACCTTTCCACAGAACCCCACTTCAAACACATCTGGACAGAGGTTAAAATGCTGTTGTTGTCCTGACCTGTGGTGTTGAAGCCAAACAGCAGGGGACAGGAGACAGCAAAGGCCAGGACCCATACTGTGGCAATCATGGCGAAAACTCTCTTCCTCGAGCGATGGGTTGTGTTATACAAGACGGGCATCACTACAGCTGTATACCTGCAAACACAAACACACACAGTCGGTCCTGTTTTGAAACTATGAGCGCACGGAAGCGATGACATTGAAATGTGCTGATACAGAATTGTATTAATTAGAAAGAAAGAGGGTTTATGAAAAACGTTTGGGGATGCCAAGAAATACACCGCTGAGAGAGAGAAAAAGCAGATAATACAGAGCCAAAAATGGAGAGGCACTTCTATTTAAAAACAATTTGAGTATTCAGCAAAAAAACCCTGGAAGGGCTTTGATTTAAGAGTTAATCATCCCAGTGTATACCATCAGTGTATAATGAGCACAGGGGAAACTGGGTTTAGCTGAAGCTGTGAAGAAACAGCAATTATGCTGGTCTTCAACCCAAACTGGCTGCGATGTTATGTCGTTTAGAGCCAGATAACTGCCATCATTGTTTATTCTCATCAGAGTAATTACTCCGGTCCTGCTCCGGGTAGAAACACGGAGTGAATCCTCGAGCCAAACAGACACCAACGTCAACTTAAAAACACTCTTTTTACAGTTTTACTTTTACGTTACTGCCCTGCCACTGAAGTTCCTGGTTAAAATTGAAAATAAAAGATGTGTTGTGTGCTGCTTTAGGTTACCATAAAAACAAGACAGATCAGCTCTGAGTCACTGCTCAAAACACGAGCTGCGTTTTACCATGAGTGCTTTCATAAGTGTTTTCACCTTAAAGAGGCCGTTTCATACACATTTCAGGACTTTGTGGTTATTTCTTAAGTATTAACCAGTAATATGAAACATTTTATATCTAAAAAACATCAGGAAACACTGATTAACAGACCTTTCAATCTGTCTGCATTAAAATTCGGGTGGTTCCGTCAGGCTTCGTCAGCAGCTCGTTCATATTCATTATTCAAATTTGCTGGACTCTGATTGGCTAACAAACTAGCCTATGAGAGCAAAGAATACTGTTTCCTGCCCCGTTGCGCATGGCAACGTCAGACATCGTGTCTGTTTGCTATGTCTTATGCTAACAGCTTTTAGCCAGCAGCATGCTAGGCGTGGTTTCAACTGCGGGAGCCGAAGACTAACGAGCAAAGGAGTTGTGACGAAACAGATACAGGCCGTTTAGACTCGGGAGAACTCGGGTTTTATCACCACCTGCGTAGTTTGAGAGATTAAAACTGAAAGAGAAGTTGTTGACCTGTTTTCACACCCACTATGAAGGTAAGAACACCTGTGGAGCTAAAATATTCAACAGAAACCTCAGAAAAACTATTTTTAATGGAAGGGCCTCTTTAAATCTAACAGCAGAATTCTTTTCCCAGTGCATGTTGCTGTTGGAAAAACCCAGAACAGTCAGTACTATGAACTTAAAAGACTATAAAAGGGCTTTTAGGGAGACAATAGAAGCATGTCACACACTGTCACTAGCATAAAAGGAAGTTGGTGCTTTTAATAATTTAGAATGTTAAGAAGATGCAAGCTGTAAGGCGTGTCGTTGACTAATGTACAAGAACAAGAACAAAAAAAGGATGAAATACTTTCATCTCTCAGGTGTAAATTGGCTGTTAGAGACAGAAAGCAGCTTCTCAACAACGTCCAATTAAAGAAACAAGAGATGCTGAAAGAATCACCTTCCAGCCGATCTGTTAATAAAGAAGCTTTTAAACTGTAAGTTATGCAGTTTAGAAGACACACCTTAAGCAAGGCAAAAACAGGCAGAATAAAAAAAAAGTTTTTGGACACATTTCAGAAAGATCGTAACTTAGAGACCTTTTAGACTACATGATCAGGAAGGCATGATGCTGTTTCAAGCCCTGGCCAAAGATTTGCCTCTAGGCCTTCCACACATTTTGTTTCATGTTGCCTCTAAGGTCTAAAACCTTTTTAGTGCAAATCTTGCTCTTTTTTTTTTTTTTTTTTGCAAGTGAAGAAAAGATTTTTAGTTTTGCTCAAATGACAGCTGCATCTAAAACTTCCTGCTTTTTGTTAAAGCACCTAAAATTCAACCTGTAGCTGTCAGTGAAAGGAGCTGATGGGTCCAGAGTTTGCATGAACAGACAGCTAGAGGGGTTCTCTTTGCTTCAAAAAATCTCAGCAGTAATTAATTAATAATTATAAAATGTATTTGATGTGTGTTTTTATTTTTTTAGTCGGGAAAATGTCTCACTTGTTTATATGAAGAGGGCTTAAAACTTAAAACGGAAACAAGCCACAAGGGTGCGCTTGATTTGTTTACCCTCCTGGATCTGGCTATCACATGTCAATGACACTAACAAAACAGAAACAAGAAAGGTCACAGGTCAATTGAAGGTGCTGGAATTTAACTTTGATGCTATCTACATCACGGGAGTATGTTTCTCATTTATTTGCAGATTTTGATTCCTGCATCTGAAAATTGTTGTGGCCTGGTTTCTTCTTTCGTGGTTTTAATTCGTGTTTGATGAAAACACGCAGATATGTGCTGCGATAAACTCGCCAAAGCTTTAATACCTACATCTAAACCAACTGAACAGTATATTATGTCCCCACCAGAGTACATAACTATTCAGAATTTGTGCAAAGCAGAAGAATGATTGTTAGAAGTGCTAACATCATGTGTAGCTGCGCTCAGAAGACTCGCGAAAGTCTTCGTTAACAGCTCGGGTAAAAAAATGTCTTCAAATATAAAACAAAAAATGAACAAGAGCACAAATATTCACCGCTTTCCCCCCACAATCACCATTACCACCAATCAAATTAACTGTAGACATGTTCTGATCTGAAAGTAAATGTCTAAGAGTTAATAGAGTTATAATTAAATCATGTTTTATACAGTGAAAAAAAGTGTTTTAGTAATCCTGATTAATAAAGTTATCATGTCTGTGCCCAGTTTAATTAAATAAGAGTTATGATTCACTACAAACAACAGTAAATAATTTAAACATACTCCAACACCCTGTAAGACAAGAATTCTATATTAGTTAATAATAAACTAACAGAGTAAAATTGGGATGAGTGGAACATTAACTGTCGTGTAGTCTTATGAGAGCACTTGTCTTCCTTTGCGGTCTCTCCGACTCGCTTCCCAATATGAGCTGTATAAATAGATCCCTCGACACCTCCGGTTCTTATGTTGAAGTTTATTTATTCCACTGTACTCTGGACGCCTGCAGTTTGTAAGTTCAAAGACCTTGAGGGGGTATTAAATATTAACTGTGACACAAGAAGAAAACTGAGCAAATAAATAATGTAAATATGTGATGCACAGCTACAGCAAACACACAAAACTTCAAGCAAACACAAATTTCATACGAACGCACACAAATTAGGCAGGAAACATGCTAAACTCTCTAATTAACGAGCATCAAAAAGGAACTTTTATTGTCCTCCTGCAGCAGCAGTGAGCTTTTGAATTATATAATGGTTTGAGACAGTTTCTTTGCACACTCACCTGTCAATGCTGATAGCACACAGGTTGAGAATGCTGGCCGTGCACATCATCACATCCAGCGTGACGAAGATGTTACAGTAGAGCCGGCTGAAAAGCCAGGCGCCGCCGACCACCTGCACAGAAACAGACGGGCTGATTAACGCGGCGAGCGCTTCCTCTCCGTCACCACGAAGTGTGACGCACTCGTTCAAACAGGTGATGGACGGGCGAGGAAGGAGAACTGAGCAGAGAAGAGATGTTTTAACCTACATTACAGAGAGAAAAACAGGTCAGAGCTGCCAGAATCTGTTTTATTTTAACTCTGATCTAAATTACAGTACTAGGACAAAGAAAATACAACCTCTTTCAGTTAATGTCATAATTTATTAAATAAAAACGCCAAAACGGAAAAGCTGGGAATCAAAAACTTAATTCCACCTGGATTGTTTTTGTAGGATTAAGCGGTAAAGTAGCAGCCAGGTGCTAATCAAAAGTATTTATCAGCTGATCGTTGGTTCAGAAATAGATTGAACATGTAGGATTTCTTTGCAAGAGCAACAAGAGAAATCGTCTTTCATCTAATAAGAACATGGAAACTCAGCGTAAGTCTGCAAAGATTCATCAGAATGAACAACAAAACATCTGGAACAGAAAAGACCAAAGCAGAGCTGATTACCCATAATGCATAGCACCACGCTTGATGAACACACGCACACGTTTATACTAGGGCCCGACCGATATATCGGCCGGCCGATATTATCGGCCGATATGGGGGTCCATTGTGATATCGGCTATCGGTAAAAAATTGCCGATATTTTCCGATATTTTTTATTGATTTATTTTTGTCATATATGTGTTTCTGCATCTCCATTAATGAGAATAACCGGTTAAAAATGTAAATAAATGTTCATAAAATAGATAAACTTGTCTATTATTTACATTTTTTGGAATTAGTGAATAATTCAGATAGTTCATGGTGTCTAACAGGTAGACATGAGCTTAAGAATGAGCTTAGAATGCAGTGTTTTAGCTTTCGGTAATATTTTTGAAATTTTTTCTGGTGGATGGATTTATCGGCCATTATATCGGCTATCGGCCTGCTCTAAAGTCTTTATCGGTATCAAAAAATCCATATCGGTCGGGCCCTAGTTTATACTGATGTTAAAGGCGATTGAATCATATAATATACTGTTTTTCTTTAATAGTTATTAAACAGAAGAAAATGTTTTTATTACACTTAAGGTTAGATTTTAAAAATTTTGAACTTTTATTGTCATCTTCTTACTATAATACAGCTTATTTCTGTGTGATTTTACAACTGTATACCACCAATCTCTGTCTTTACAGCTGCCACGTGTTTTCTCTGCTTGTTGTGCATCTATATTATTTAAAAAACAAAAGAAGTGAAAGTAGAGAACCTGTTCAACAGAGCGTATAATTGTCTTAAAAAAAAAGGGCAATGTTTTATTCTGAAAGGGCACAAACCGCCAGCTAATCCAACAGTATCCGAATCGCCCACATCTCCACTGGGTAATAACTGTCTGACAGAGATAAATGAGATCCGAATGCCGTTGCCTCGTTTCTGAATCACTCAAATCTACATGGAGAGTTGGAGCGAACGTTTGGGAAAACTCACCGTCTATAAACAGAAACTTAAATAGACAGCAATTTCTCTCTTTACTTACAGCAGACATTTATAGATGCAAGTTTTTTTTTTCCTATCAAACATTTTAATGCAGAGAATTTCCTCTGTGCACTAACAACACTTCAACCTGAACGCCTCGTTAAAAAAAACTGGGTCATATGTGGTTTAAGCAACTTTTTTTTTTTTTTTTTTCCCAGCAGTGAAAATGCAGCTGTGGCATCAACTTGTCACAAAACACAAAACTGTCGGATTGTTTTAATGGTCTTATCAAACTAATGATACCAAACTGTCAAAGTTAATTGTCTAAATTTGACCAAATAAAAGATTTTTATTTCCAAAATACAAATATGACACAAGGTCGAATTTGGGCTCAGACGTCGCTGCTCATGTTCTTATGAGCCCACCAGCAGGAAAAAATAAGGGTTGTGGAAATCGATTTACAAATTGCACCCTGAATTTTGCGATCTGTGTGTGTGTGGGGGGGGTTAATCTGCGCCCAGGGATTTATAAACCACACATCTGCTACTAAATATGTTTCCATCTCTCACGGTTGCTCCCACACCGGATTTTTTCTGCCTTCTCACGTCTTTGTGAATCATTTCTCTTTAAGCGCCTGATGTGCGTATCGTGTTGCTGCTGGTTATTTTTTGAACTCGCGTTCTTTCACCCACTGCTGGTTTTACTTTACGCTTATCCTGGCGTTTATTGTGACACTGAAACACATGTGAAAGAGTCATCTCGTTGTTTCTTGTCGTGCCATGACACGCAACATGTTGACACAAAGAGAAAATCCACCTGTGAGATGCTGATGTGCTCACCGTTCAAACAGAGGAACACAGACGCTGAAAATATTTTCAATTCCAAGAATCATCCTATTTAAGCCAAATGTTTTGTTGTTATTCATTTTATCGTGAATTTACTTCTGCTTCAGATGTTACTTGTGAGTCCCGTAACAGACTGGATTTAACTACCAGAAATACATGATGAGTGTTTGAAAAACAACCAAAACAGGACAAAAAAATTAACAATTCTGTAAGAAGAAACATTTTCTACATGTTTTATTTGCATGTAAAAGACTGTATGAGGTCAAAGTCTTTGAGATTTTCACTTTTTCACTGTTTTGACTCAGAAATATTACATTTATTTACAATCCCGATAAAAAGAAAGCCAATTATAACAATTAAAATGAAAACTTAATGAATATCTGATCTTTAACATGTTATAAACTTATTCAAATCAAATCTCAAGAATAGAATAAAACAGATTTCACCCAAAAATGGAAAAGCTGTGTGTTAAAAACTAAGTTCACGCTCGCTGCTTATGTAGCCAGCCAGGTGCTGCTGATTAACGGTATTGATTAACTGATCATCATCAGTCTGAGTTTGTCTATAAAAGCAGGATTTTGGGGAGTTTGATGACCAGACTCGTACAGGTGTGTGATAATATTACATCCCAGCAAATTCCCTCCAAGAGAATGACCAAAGATTTATTTACCCATAATGCAGCGTATCACCACAAACACCAGCTGTCAGCACGGTGGGCTGATGATTTCACACTTTATGCTCACTATATTGAGAATAAACCCTAAGTGTTGTGGAGTTAAATGCGAAGTTTGGTTGATATTGAGTCACGCAGCAGAACAATGATCCCAAACACAGCAGCAAATCATCATCAACATCACGGTTTAGCATCAGACCGGTGAAGGTCCAGACCTCGGCTTGATTAAAATACTGTGGAGGAACCTTAAGAGAGCCGAGCAGAAACAAATTCACTTAAACCTGAACAAAGTGAAGCAACACTGTAAGAAGTGGAGAAAATTCTACCAGGACGTGAGAGAAAGATAAACTTAAAGAAGATGACAGCTTGAAGTTAAAGGTGGGATATGGAAAATTTTCATTAAAAGCAATATTTTTAACAAAATAATGCCTCCACGGGTGTTTAGAGGGTTGTAGAATGAAAATACAGCATTTCCTTTAAAAATTATATTTGAAGTAAAAAATTATAAAATATTAATTCTGACGGGCACGATGTTGGCATTTTGTTTACATCTACCAGCCAATAGCTGGCAGAGCAGTGGGCACCATTTTGGGTTGCCTAATACCATAAATAATCCAGCACAGTGAGGCTGGTACTGTGGAGTCTGCAGGTCAAGCTGCTGGAAGCACCGGGGACATGAGGTGATTATATACCTTATTTACTTGCCATAGGGGGTTTCCCATGTGACGAGCAAGTTCTGTGTGGAAACGTTTTTATTAGCAGCAAGCTAATACGTAGATGCATGTTGCTGAAGTGGAGGAGCTTTGGGCCACTTTTTCAACTGGAAGACGCACCGCGGAGGATTTTATTGCTTTTTTTATTCTATTGGATAAGTGGGGCGTGCAGGATGGTGTGTGAGGAGGACAGAGGATCTTAAGAGGGGCTGCAGGAAGTTTTGGAGCCGCGGGGCAACTGAACTCTTTGCCACAGACTGAATCGATGACTGAGCTTCAAACAGGTAGGAGCTGCTTTTATCAGAGTCAGTGTGTGATCAGCGGGGATGGAGAGCATGATTAGTGAACTGAACTCATGATATTTTATTGTCCTGCTCAGACCGGGGATCCGAGTGTGTTTGGTGAGGATATTGATCGACCTGAGCATCGGAGCGCACGTGAGGGGGTTAACGAGCCTGGCATCCAGATGGCTGAAGGCTTTATAGGTGTTATTCTGTTCCAAGTTCTATATCCCACCTTTAAAGGTGGTTTTACAAGCTGTTGGGGTGAAATAAGTTTTTACAAACTGGTTTTCCATTTCTGCTTCATTTTACTTTAATAACCCGTTGAGTGTTTTTAAAATATTCTAGGTTACATTTAATTAATCATAGACTCTGATAAAGATCATTTTTATTCTGTACTAATAGATGAAACTGTGGAAGTGAAAGAAGGTTCTTGTTTTCATAACTGCGTGACGTACAGGAACACACTCCTGCTTCTCTTCCTCTGACTCCATCCTTAATTTGCGGTAGTAGAAACACCTGGATGAAGTCAGTCATCCAGCTGCAGCCAATCCGCGGTCTCAGTCTTCTATAAAATGTCTGCTTTGCACAGATCTCACTGACACGTCGGAGCTGCAGTTCACAGTGTTCGTCACGCTCCAGCCACATCCTTTTTTTTTTTTTTTTGCTGCTCTGTTGGTATTCTGATTATTAATCCTTGGGTTTTCTTTTGTTTGCAGTGTTTCTGCTCCACTGCTTTGGTTCTTCATGATCCCAACTCTACTTTCTGCCTCTCTCTAACTTTAATTCCCTTCTTCAGACCCTGTCAGTTACTAATTAGGAAAATGAATACATATTATCCTGCTTCAGTGTGGCTTAATGTTACTAAAATACTAACTGTATTGCTGCTGTTTCTATTTAGAATCTGGATGAACTTCGTAACGTGTGTCAGTCATTTTTTTTCATGCTATAAGCCTGAAGCACACATGCTTGTGCATATTTAATGTTTCCACAGAGGGAATATGTTGACTCAGTGGGGTTCTGCAGATGCCTAGTAGGGAATGGATTAGAATATATGTGATCTATGCTGTCTGCAGGGCGGTGTGCTGCATATCTCAGTTAAAAAGAGTCATCAGAAATGTTTGGCGTACCGGGAGTAGAAAGTTTCAAGGAGAGAAAAGACACTTTCAGGAAATGATTTTGGACAGAATTGTTTCTGTGTGACAAATAAAGATGGTTTTATTGAAAATAAATGTCGAGTTGTTTTTTTACCCTATAGAGTCTGATAAATGCAGAAAATCCTTTTACATATAGTTAGTAATTTATTGCTGAAAATGGGAAAACATTATACATTTCTATGTGTATAAAATAAACCAACAACACCAACTAAACAGGTCTGGTGAAAACGGGTTGCTTCTGCACAAAATACATGAAGATTTTAACGTAATTTTTCTGCAACAGCATGACATGACCAGGAAGGTCATGTGTTGGGTTCAGCATTTTATTTCTCTAAACTCTTTGTATTACCACCATAAGGATAATCAGACTAACTTACACTCTCCAAATGAAGCTGTTTCCATAGACAGGCTGTTTATTATTAGAGAGGTTGAGAAGCATCATTTAGGTTGAGTTGTGGAAGGAGAAAGCTCATTTAATGCTGCTAGTACGACCACTTTCCTCAGGTATAAGCCATAGCTCAACCCAACCATCCAAGGATGAGGTGACTTGTGTAAGGGCACTTGATTTGTTCTTGCTAGAGGACAGTAAGAGTTATTGTCATGTTTTTTTTTTTGCAGAGACGTGGCTGCAGAAAAACCAACCGAAGACCTTCTGGTCATTACAAGATTAGTTCCTTTTTTGGGTGGTCTTTTGAAGTCTTTGCCATTCAGTGTTGATCTTGTAATCAATGGTGGTGGCCACCCCATCGACTGCCTGCGCAAAAAATATTGATTGTAGAGTGACTGGGGACTTGGGTACATTTGAACTGTTAACATGAAAATGCATGGTCTTCCTTTTGTGAACATTGGGTCATGGCATTCAAGTTAAAAAGCTAAGTTAGAATATTTAAGATGAGAGATGTTGGCTGGGAAGACAGCTAAGTTAGGCTTTGATTTAGAGGCTGCAAGTGTTTGTGTATATGCTTAAGTAGAAAATCAGTTTAAAGGCTAAGCAGAAAAACAGACATTTTGTGTTTAAGTTTGTTTTTCTCTGTCTGTTTTCCCAAACATTGGGGTTTTGCCACCTGGGTAGTACATGTATGTATTTGTACATGCGTGTATGTATATATCTATATAACAAGTGTTTCTATGCAAATTTATATGTGCTGAACTGGCTAAAATGAACAACTCAACAAGGCAATAATATTCAGTGCAGTTCTCTGTTATGTTCATTTGTATGATGTACACTTCTTAATCTATCTGTACGAATAAATTAAAAAAATTGTTAGCTACATTAAATATTGTTTAATTTATTTTGCCACTCCCTGTATTCCAAATATTGAAGATATCAACTTAGCTTTAGTCTTTTTGGGATTCTAAAAAGACAACGCACACAGAAAACCTACAACCCACCCCTCACCAAAAAAAGTCAAATCCCAAATATTCTCTTATGGGATGACTCCTGACTGACTGCAATCAAGGTCACTCACTTCCTTAATTTGTCGTTCACTGGGTGTTAGTTGTTCCAGGAGACTCCACGTGGAGCACAGCGCCACGACGAACGCTGCTCTGGACGTCCCTCTTGAGTTTAACTCACATCAGTCCAGATTCTTTTGCTTCAATCTCAGCTGATCTTCTCCAGGTCAGTTTCCAACCTGTCTCCTGCCCTGCGGGTACCAGTCCAGTTCTACGCTTGTCTAATCAAACTATCAGCTGGTTTGTGAGCAGGGTGTTTCCCAATCCCACTTTTTTACACCCCAGCTGATTGATTTTGGGTCAGCTGATGTTGAGGACCTAACAGAGACATTTGCTAATGAATGACAAGAGCTTGTTGTGGATAATGATGGTCCCTTGCCATGTCTCAGACTCAACACTGATGTTGAAGATGGTCGTCCAACCTCTTGACTTGTCCAGCCAGGCTGGACCTAACAGGAAACAAGGCATGTAAGCCACCACACTTGAAGGTAATCATGTTGGAGGATGTAATCATCCCGAATTTATCAGCTTTTCCTCATTGAGTCGTGCATATGTGTTAACTTACTGAACATTCTGCACACCGTGTAAAAGTATTACTTTCTGCTGACGCTGAAGAAATGTTGTCTAGTGATGAGTCTGCTTGTTAAACATAACTGAACTTACAACAGATTATTTTTAGGCTTTTATAAATCTATCCTTGAGCAACGCACGCGGTCCCTTCAAGGCTGCTCCTCGACACACACGAGCGTGCCTGTGGTTATGAAAACAGGACGCTTACAGTTCATCTTCAATGTGTAGTATATTACTTTGATGAAATATGGATGCCTGAGGGCCATGCACGCCTGTACACATAATGGGGCTGCTGAGCAGTGAACAACGTGATGTGGGATGCTGAGGAAATTAACAATTAGCAGGAGAATAAAGATTAATTAAGACAAATAGCCGTTTTCTATTTAACCTTTATTCTGTCAGCGCGCTCAGTATCGATTAGTTATCTCCAATTAGGAGGAAGATGTACTCCAAAGGATAAGCACCTTATCTCTGGAGGCTGTCAGTCAAATGTTACAGCTGCAGTTGATACTGATATGAAAGAAGAAATTAAATATTACTGAATAAAACTAGCAGATATACGGGATAAATATGCAGCTGGGATTAGAAGTTACAGTGACATAAATTAGTCAAGGCAGAAAGCTTAGAAATTATTGATATATAATAATTAGTTATGAAAAACAGATCCAACTACCTCCAATCTGCTGACTGAGTTGGTTCTAAGTGATAATGAATGAAAAATAATCAACAAAATTTAGTAAATAATTCATATTAACCACACAAAGAAGCAATGAAATGGACTAAATGGAATATACAACCGACATGACAATAATAAGCTATTATTAATTAACTTTAATGAGATATATTACAATATGAAATGTGATTAATAAGCTAAAATATAAACATTAGCAAAACTTTTAAAGGGTGTCAAAAGGCAAATGAATGTTAACATCAGCAAGTTTTTGTGCTGAATTATCCAAAGTAATGAATTCAGTGATAAAATCCCAAACTATCATAAAAGAACATCAATACGTGTAATTAATTAGCCCAAACCAAAGAGTAAACAGCTTACTGAGTGTTTAAAGACGGTTTATTTAAAATTACTGAAATTATGTTTGCGAGCTGATGATAAACTGCTGAAACAGCTCGAGTCACAAATAAGAATTAATCACACAAAAAGCTTCAAGTCTAAAGTAGTTTTGCTAAACATTTAAATACTTTGCTCAAAATAATCAATGCTATAAAATCTCCAATAATGTTTTATAGTAAATGTTAGAAGCAACAAGTAAACTGTCAAAATGATAAACTACCAAAATGTTGTGAGTTATTTCATATTTTCTTCTTACATTAAATATTAAACAGTAACTATGATATACATTTAGTATTTTGTAGTAAAAAAAAAGTGTTTTGGGAAGTTGTTTTCTATTAATTGCATATTTGTTCTATAAGGTGTTTTTCAGACCAACTTTATCAAGTAAAACAATACATCACAGCAAAAAACACTTCGTTAAAGAGGATATTGCATACAAATTTCAGGAATTTGTGGTTATTTCTCAAGTATTAGCCAGTATTATGAAACATTTTATATCTAAAAAACGTCTGGAAACACTTATTAACTGACCTTTCAATCTGTCTGCGTTAAAATTTCGGGTGGTTCCGGCTCCTTCCTTCAGGCCTCGAGCAGCAGCTCGTTCATATTCATTGTTCAAATTTGCTGGACTCTGATTGGCTAACAAACTAGCCTATGAGAGCAAGGTATACTGTTTCCTGTCCCGTTGCGCATGGCAACGTCAGACGTTGTGTCTTCCTGTTTGCTACGTCTTATGCTACAGCTTTTAGCCAGCAGCATGCTAGGCGTGGTTTCAACTACAGGAGCTGATGAATACTAACAAACAAAGGAGTTGTGACGAAACAGATACAGGCCGTTCGGACTCGGGAGAACTCGGGTTTTATCACCACCTGCGTAGTTTGAGAGATAAAAACTGAAAGAGAAGTTGTTGACCTGTTTTCACACCCATTATGAAGGTAAGAACACCTGTGGAGCTAAAATATTCAACAGAAACCTCAGAAAAACCGTTTTTAATGGAAGGGCCTCTTAAAGTAACTTAAAACAACAACATATAGATTGACATTGTGACCCAATGCTGGACATATTAAAAGTTAAGACCTGTCTTTGAATTCAAAGAATGAAATATTAATAATCAAAGCCTCCTCTGCTGGACAAGTTTTGCAATGACACCATTTCTATGTCAGTCTTTGTAACATTTTCTCTTTTGTTGTGTACATATTGTACAACGTAAATACCAGTATCTGTGCTAACTTTTTGATTGACTCGGTTTCTGGAGCTCAAACTTCTGATAGCTGTATCTAAATCTTTCAAACGTTTCCTCCAACAATCTCCACAAAGTAAATCAGGTACTCACCTCCAGGTAAACAGCCCAGGGCATGACCAGCGATGCCACCAGCAGGTCAGCCACAGCCAAGCTGACCACCAGGTAGTTGGTGGTCGTCTGGAGCGAGCGTTCCCTCAATACAGCCAGACACACCAACACATTCCCAAACACGATGGCGAGGATCAGCAGGGAGTACAGCATGGCGTAGTAGTTGTGCTCCTCCTCATCTGTCCCGGAGGCTTCCGAGCTCTCATTCTTCTCCTCCCATGCAAAGCGGTCTGACTCGTTCCAGAGCCGCTCGGCGCTGCTAAACATTGCCATGGAGACGTCCCGGTGACATGGGAGGTGAGATGTTTGGCAAACCTACCCGAAGAAAGGAGCATTGTTTAGTGTTCTTCTGATGGACACAAAAACTTCCCCATTCTTTGGATTCCCATGCAGACAGTAGATTTCTCACATCTCATTAGTCAGATAAGTGTAGCATAACAGTCCTCAGATGATGGCTGCATAATTTCACAACAAAGGCCCACTGGGAAATTGCCTCTTAGCAACTGTAGTCAGTTGAATGGATAAATAAAACATAATGGTTGAAATGTATCCCAGCGGTAAAGCTTTTTTTTTTTTTTCTCCTGAGCATCGCTTTTGTTTCTAAGCATTGTTGTTTCAGTTTTCAGAGTGAATGAAAAATTTAAGTAATATTGTTGGCTCTTCTGTGCTTTCAAGAGATACAGTCTTTCTTCATGAAAGTGCAGCAGAAATTCATGAGTAAGCAAAATATTAACAGTAGTTCCAGTTGACTTTTCATTTGTTCCCCTTTATTTCCTCAGAGTAAAACAAAAGGAACGATGGAGAACGTAACTTTGTTTCGGAGTTGTTGGAGTGCTTTTGAGCAACGTCAGTAAAATTAGCTCATCATGGAGGGGTAACAAGTCCAAGCTGCCTCCCTGAGATGTCCCGTTGGCCCTGGGCCCGAGTTCTGCTTCTTGCACTCAATCCTTCCTCTCATTTGTCTCCAAACCTCCCAGTCTGGCTCCAGTCCAGACGTCAATGCGGTGGTAACTCTCACACCTGTGTTAAACAAAGTGATCCATCTTACTCCCCTCTCCTCCTTTTCAGTGACAGAAATAGGGAGAAAGACTAAGAAAGAATCAGATCGTGTTTAAAGACCTGGATCACATCCAGGCTTTTAGAGATTTCCTCAGTCTGTAATTCCACTCAGTTCCTGCACGGCTGCAGTATCATGTTATTGTCCATAAAGCAGCTGAAGAAGGAAAGCACCGAGAAGGATCACCTTCAAATCTCCTACAGACAACTGCATCAACACAATTTACTAAAACACAAAAACGTTTCTCTGCAGGTTTCAGTCACTGTTTCAAACTTATGGTCCACTTCAACTCCTTCTGTTCACGTGATCCGACACTGATGTTCCCCTGCTCGCTTGATTGTACGACAATCTGATTTCTGCTATTAGAGAGTGCAAAATGTACATCAGACACTTCCGTGCACACATGCACGCTCGCATAGATTTCAGTTCTTGGTGCAATAATATGCAATGATGTCTGAAAGAATATATCTTATAAACTCCAAAAGCTCTCTGCACTGAATAAAACAATCTGTTAAACATTAGGAAAAGACATTTTCTGACAGGACATCATGTGTTTTTCTTCAGTTAAAATAATCTTGTTAAATTGAGGATAGTTAAAACATCTGTAAAAAGTAGCTTAAGAAAATCCCTTCAGTTTTTACAGTACATTTAACATGTTTTAGCACAAAAATCATTAAATATCTGACTGAAAGAGTCTGATTTGGTTTTTCAGCATTCACATTAAATGACGTGATTGGAGCAAGAATCACACTTCTGTTAAATGTTTGCATAAAGAGGATTAATTGCCTCCAAATAATTTTGGATTACAGCGCACTGCCAGGCGTAAAGCAGCAGGAAAAAAAAGGGAGAAACGTTTCACTCAAGCGCTTCGTGGCGAATTCGGCGTAGTTTTCTTTCTCCAAACACAAAAAGTACATACATGTTCATACCTGTTACCGTTTAACAGCTGAGAAATCATCAGATGCCATCGAGGAACCGCTTCATCCGCGTAGCAACAAAAGTTGTCCGGTCACAGCGTCCAGCAGAAGCGGGAGGAGCGCTCGGTGCCATTGCGCACACAGCGAGGGGCTGTGAAAATACAGAAAGCTCGCAGAGAAACCACCAAGCTTGTTACAGCATCTCCCCCTGGAACCTCGGAGCCTCTGAGACAGCGACGGTAATAAGAACACGCGCTGAGATCTCATTGAGTCTTTCAGGCGCAGCGGAGACGCGCGTAAATGGAGACGGCAGGTGTCTCTGTTGTTTATCTTCGTTTTTGCGCGTTTTAGGGGAAAAAGACGGTGGTTAATTATTTTAAGTGGACGGTTAGTTTGAATATAAGACTAAATTTCCTCGTGGTTTTAAAAAAAAACGAGTTAACTCATGAGAATCCAGCCTCATATCCGCATTCCTCATGACCTCAAGCCAGTCTGGGTCATGCTTTGCTGGAAGAAGCGTTCAAATAAAAATAGCCCATAATGTTGGCCTCATTAAACAATCAAATGAGAGAACCCGCCACACACGGCGCAAATGAGGTCAGATGGGAATAAAAAGAAAAAAATGGGGAGATTGTCACACCTTCCTGAGTTCCTGGAAGACTTCCCACCCAAAAAAAATCACGCAGATAAAATTTATCTGGAGTTTGTGTTTGTTCTGTTGTCTCTGAATTCAGGACACAATAATCAACCTCGCACACAGAACTGAGTTTAAATAAATTTCAACCTCACTTAACCAGATCCATCTTAAAAAAAATCAAAATTACTGATTTTTTAACAATATGAGCAATAATTCTTCGTCAGTTACTAGCTACTTTCAGACATCTTTAACAGAAGACACCAAAAACCACAGTGAGGCTACAGATTTTATTACAATGGCTCTGCATTTTAAAAAGCACCAGGCAGCAGGAAGTTGATAGACTGCTCTGTGGGACCACATTGTAGCTGACAAACATGACCAGCTGATCATTTTTCATCTCAAAACCACCCACCAGTTTGAATTTTAACTAATGTAAAAGTGTCCAAATGTCCTTGGTGCTCATTGGAAACATGACCCATCCTTCTTCTCCTCAACAGAACGCCGTGCTGCTGCAGGGAGCTGGAAAGAATCCTAATGTGTCCTACAGCTGGAAAAGAATTTGACAAACTGATGGTGTTTGACATCCATAAAATATGATCAAACTTTGACTTTGGACTGCATTGCAGGGCACAAACCAGTGTGTCCACTAATGTTGAATTTCCTCTGAAGCCTGTCTCTGGGCGTCATGCAGCACTGAAATCCATCTCAGTCTCCACACCACGAAAGTGTGTAATTTATCCCAGATTGAGTTTTGTCTCACTGATTTATATTAGATTTGAACATGAGCTGATATGGGTCAAAACCTCCTCGCATCTCATTACAGTATGCAGACTTCCCTCTTTATGTTTCCACTGAGATACAAAAACCACTGAAACCCACAAGACAGGAAGGGACAGGGACACAGATGTTGACAGATGTTCACAGATCAGTTACTGTCAGGATGAACATATCTGTATGGACCAATATGAGTATGAAGGTCGGGTCTGAGAGCAAAATGTTGTAATAATAATAATAAAAACATAATATTAAAATCTGTTTGGTGAAATGAGACTGTTTCTGTCCTGAGCTGGTTGAGATTTTGCTGCCATCTACTGTTTAATGGGTTTTTATCCCACAAAAAAAAAAAAAAAAAAAAATCCCTTGCTTATGCAGCAGTTTGTCACCAAGTCACAGTTCATTTAAAATTCTTGAGTCTAATTCATTTAAAAAACAAAAATAATACAGTTTGAGACATAAAATTGTATGTCAACAACATCTTGAATATTTACTGTATTTTAGATTTTTAAAGTTTGACACTTCATAACTCATGTTTGGCATGTCTGTCTGTCTTCCTGTTGTCCAGCACATCATACAATGTGCAGTTCAAGTGAAAAAGCAGCTAAAGTCCTTAGAAAAGCTTTAAAAGACCTTCAGAAAGTCTGAAGACCTGCAGATGAGGATGATTTGCAAAGGTCTTGCTGCAGAAGCAAAACACAGAGACATTAGGTGTTTTTAAACCGATACAGGAAAATATACACATAAATTAAATTACCTGAAAAATGTGAAAGTATCCAAAAAAAAAATCTGTAATTCAGTTTGACAAAAATCACTAATACATTTTTTCAGTGTGTTTAATGACCAAATTAATTGTATTTAGAAATAAAGATTGAAAAAAATAGAACATCACATATCACATATTATTAACTCTCAGTCCCCTGTACTGGTGACCTGTCCAGGTGTGACCCCGCCTCTCACCCAATGACAGCTGGAGATAGACACCAGCTCCCTGCAACCCTGAACAAGAACAAGCATGACTGTCAGTCAGTCAACTGTTAATGATTTTATAACAAACGCAATTTGGAAGAACAGAAACTCAGGTAGAGTTTGGTCATGTGACCTCACAGTGCAGGTCAGAACATGATGAGGAACCCAGTGACCTCACCTTCCTACAGACTTCAGATCAGCTTTAGAACGATGTACAGAGAGCTTCATGGACTGAACTTCCACGACTGAGCAGCTGTGATTAAGCTTGACGTCACCAAGTGCGGCGCAAAGCATTGGATGCAGTGATGTAAAATAAAACACGCTGCTGCAGCTGGACTCAGAGCAGCAGAGACACGTTCTCACGCTGAACCATCTAGTGAACGGTACGTGTTGGACTGCATTGTACAAAGTGTAAAGTTTGGCTCCACTGATAGTACCCTTAATGCTTCTGCATAACAAGACACAGAAAGATCTATAATGATGTGGATGAGTGAGTTTGTTGTGGACAAACTCAACTGGCCTGCACAGATTCCTGACTTCAACCCCATGAAACACTTCTGAGATGAATTTAAGTTTAGATTGTGAGCAAGACCTGGTGGAAAGTGGGTGACTGTTCTAAGGAACAGTTAAGGAACATGACATTGTAGGTCTCATGCCATCAGCACACATGAAGAAACCCGCCAATATCTTAGTGAAGCTTTTATCGGAGTAGTGATAACCTTTCTTCTTTAAAGCAAAAGTCAAAGATTGCTCAACTTTCAAGTAATAAAAATAATCAAAGAGTTCGATAAAATATTACAGATAACAACAAGCAAAAGTCCACCAATACCACCCCATAAAAGTTAAATATTTACACATTCTAACAAAAATAATGAACTAAAATATTTCATAAAAAAATGACTTAAAAGAAAATTTTAGGTCAAGACAGTTCTTAATATATAGAGATTTTATTAACATAAAACACTTTCAGATAAAATGTAATGAGTGTGTAAAAACAAGTTTCCTATAAAAACATTTCTGTAGATTTTGGAGTGTTTCAGGAGAAGATTTATAAATATGCAGCAGATTCATTTCCCTTCCTGCTCGGACCACTCGGCGTATCCTCCTTTATAATGTCTCGCCCTGAAAAAGAGAAGGACACTGTTATTGTTGAAGAAACAGGATGAATAAGGTAGCAGGAAATGTTTTGTAGCTACACTACAGGTGGACAGGTAAGTGGTATTTACTTGTGAAATCCCAGCTGGCGAGCAATACCCAGCGCTTTGGAGCTCCTCACTCCGGTTCTGCAATGAAACACGATGTTGTCGTCGTCTTTTCCAGGAATTTTCACTTCAAACCTCCTCACAAAGAGCTCAGGCGACAGCTTCAACGACTCCTCAAGGGTGTCCACTAACACATTCACACACACAAGGAGGGTTAATGTGCATTTAGCAGATAAACAGCTGAGAGACGAGCTTGTGTTGGTGTTGTGACCTACGTGGGAGGTTGACAGCCTGCGGGATGCGACCAGCTTGGTGCTCATCTGGGTTTCTCACGTCAAATAGCTGAATGTTATGGTTTGACAGCATGGTCTTCAGCTGTGAAAGGGTCACCACTGAGGCTTCTGTGAAAATAAATGAGAGGAATTAAAACACTTTAAGAGGCCAAATTAGATGATGTCTTTTGGTAATTAATCCAAACACACCATCCATTGGTTTGGCTGTAACTTCAGGACATCTGCAGTCTGCTGCTGCACAAACACATTTATCCTACTGGTACTCATTGTTCTCTAACAAAAAAATGCTAGAATAAGTAGAAACTGTCAAACCACCACAGAAATGAGTAAAGCTGGAAAATGCTGGTGTGTTCGTCTCTAGTCATAAACAACAATAACAACAACAACCCAGCCAAGCTAGCTGACATGCTAATGTGCTCAGACATGTATGTCAGCGTTATAGAAGATAAACTGAGGAGATTCCTGAAGGACAAGGTATGTCAATGAAACTGCTCGTTTTTAAAACTCACCGTCCACAATAACATATTCTTTTTCGCATGTTGGAGCTGAGGACGTATAAGACCGAATAAACGAACTAAAAGTCGGTAAAGACCTTCGGTTGGATTCGGTAACGAGCTGACAGAAACTTCGTGACAGAACCAGAGACAGCATAATGCCGGCAGATACGAACGGAGTGCTGCTACATGAAGTCATGGCGCAGTATTTATATCGCTACTGTACAACGCCTTGACGTTGACAACTCCTTCTTCTTCTTCGGAAATTTATAATGTTGCGCCACTTCTTCTTCGTGGGATTGGAATCATTTGGGTACCGCCCCTCTCTGGATTTATCACGTTACTAGTTTATTATTTATTTTATTTATGTATATTTGTTTTAGTTATTTTCACCAATTTTACAGAGAATATTTATATTTCGTCATATGCTTGAAAAGGAATAAGCTGAACAGAAATATAAACTTATTTATACCAATACTAAAATACATGCACAAAACTGAAAGAAAAGCAAAACATGACTAAATGAAATAACTCAAGTTATTGCTAATTAAAGACAATGTGTCAAACAAATATTTACTAATCAATAGTCCCTATCTGTGCACTGTTATTGCCATTCTGGGATAAAACTATTGCTCTTCACCTTCCTGAGCCAAGAAGAACTCTGAGCCAACTGCATGAACGTTCCAGTAGATTTTTTTTGGTCAGTATCACACCAAGAAATTGAATTTTATTCACACTTATAAAGTTGTATTTATGTATTTACATTTCTCTTACGATTTCTGAATGCCATAAATGTAATTACATCTAAATTTGAGGATAGTTAATTTATATCAAGCCACTTTTTATTGTGTTTCATTACCTTTTTAATCACCACCAAAACCTGTTACAAATTCACACCAGATGAGACATTATTTGCATCATCCGCAAATGTTATGAATTGTAGTATTTTTTTATATTTTTCATATGTTATTTATGTACATAATAAACATTTTTTAATATTCACTGTCTTTTCAGATACAACCCAGTTGGGTAATTTGTATAATTTCAAAGCTTGTTTCTCTTTCTAAACAAGTCTCCAAAAGCCTTTTAGTAGGATGAATATCTGTGTCTACCCTCATGATCATATAGCACAAATGACACAACTCAAAGTTCACACACTTGTGCTGAGTTTAGAGCCTTGGGTCAAACCTCAGAGTGAATCAATGACTGTTGAGCCATTCGATATTGATCCATCATCTATTTTAGCCTGGATTATTCACACACCTGATGTTTAGGTCTTCTAACCATCTCATTAAATTAATTACTTTATTTTTTACAGTTGGTCTGCAAAACTCTGCAGTCACAAATACTCACTTTAGATTCTTTCAACAACCCATTCACTGCATCTTTCATTTAATATATCCCTGAAGCTAGTTTTATGCTATACTATTCATTCTTGCCTCCCAAATTTTTTTTTTTTTTTTCTGAATTAAAAACAATTTCTCAGTGAGAGTTATTGTTTTCAGGTTATATGGTTGGAGTAATTATCATGTCAAACTTCAGCAATTCTATGGCACAGACCGAACAAATAAATGTAGAATCAAGATCACGGCATTTGTATGCAAAATACTTTTGATTCCTGGATTTGAAAAGGATGTGAAGACTGTTTGACAGATAAAAAATCTAAAAGACCTGCTCAATGGCACCAAAAGTCCATAAATATAGCCTTTGTTTCATGATGGTCAAAGAGTTGCTGGCAGAGCTCAGAGTATGTAGAGGTCTGCTGTTTAGCTTTAAGACATTTTCAGCATCTTCAGTGAGTTTGTGAATTTTAACAGCTTTCAGCTGAGACTGAAGTCAAGCATCAAAATCCATAAATCTGCCTGTAGGCTTTAACAGCTTCACTGCAAATTTCCTAAGTTAGTTTTGCATCAAGCAAAGCCCATCAGTTCAAATCATATGCACATATATTATTCCAGTTGCATAATGCTTCTCATCTCCTTTTAAATGCCTTCACTTTAAGCTTGATGTAGCTTATAGTGTAAATAATGTGGGAAACATTCTTGTGCATGCAGTATTTTTTCAACATTTTTCTTCTTACTGGGTTTTGACATTTAAAAATGCTTCATTTCTACTGGCTTTTGCTCTTATTAGTGGACAGCCTTGATATATTTTCCTTTGTGATGCAAGCATCAATCTGTTTGGCTTCTGTTTCCAAATCTGAAACAATCAGAGAAAGCAGCCATCCAGTGAACACCCAACACACATCTCAACACCATATACCCCAAGGGAAGTCATGTCCCATCTGATTGGATAATGGTGAGTATACGGGGAAGCCTGGCAATAACAGCAACACACTGTCAGTGCTTGTAAAGTATATTATGAGCGACCCTCAAGCGATTTATTCACATTTTCTGTTGCAACAAGAAGCTGTAAAAATTTCTCATGCAGATCTCCTTTATTTCTAACACCCTAATTATTGTCAACTGATATGTGTTATATAACAGTACGTTGCCAAAACACAGGAAATTGTTTTCCCTGGGAGAATCTTGCAGTTTAGCTCCTTTTTTTATTTTTTTATTTTTTTTTGCTGTGCGCAGGATTCAATCAGAGCGGATAGTGTTACACACTGTAGGCCAGTGGTTTAATCCAGGGTTTAGGATGCCACAGGCAATCACAAGATAAATCTGAGGGATTTAAAGATAATTAAACTGAAATGAAAAATAAGTAGCAAATGCAAGCCTGGGATGTTAAAACTACTGTTAAAGCATCATTAGGGGTGTCTCACAAATGAAAGATGAAGACATATTATATGTATATGTACTGGCTCACTTGCTGAGAGTGTAAAAGATAAAAAAAACTCAACCATGACCCCCTGGAGGTTACATAAAATTTACAAAGCTAAGTAAAGAAATTTGAACTGTACCGTCTCAGGAAATCCTAAATGTACAACAACATGATCTAAAGTGGAGTTGATAAAATAGGACCAAATGTGAAGAATGTAACAACACCAGTGGACATGGTAGCTGTATGTTAGCCACAGTGCAGATTTAGCCACATGCTAACACTTATTTGATGATACAGATTGTAGCAATAACGTGTTTTGTGGAGGGTTGAGGCTGTGGTCTGCAGCTGGGTGCCTCTCGCTGAAGCTGCTGCTCCTCAAAAACCTGTTGAATCAAATTCTGTAGTCTTCATATCTGCTGCCCTCTGGTGGACGATTTAAGTATTACAAGTGTCAAGTGCTAATTATTACTGTCAGACAGGTACACAAAACATAATGATCAATCAGTTTATTAATAATTTTTTGATAATAATTTGAGGTAACATTTTCATGGTTTGTAGAGGAGACTCCTGGGGCAGACCTGAAACTTAGTGGCATGAAAATGCCTCAGGAAGAGTTGGAGAGTGTCTGTGAAGAAGGACGTCTGGGTTTTCCTCCTGGATCTGTTATCCCTGTGACATAAGCTTAAATAAGCAGAGGTAAAGTGACGGATGGATATTTTATGTATCAGACTTTAAATTATTCAAATATGTACAAGTTGAAACTCAACACTAATCATTAACTGTAAAAACAATAAAAATCTGCCTCACAGCAGAAACTATCTGGATTATAAACTGGTTCACTGAAGCGATTTATGTGAAACTCTGAGTTTATCATCAGAGTTTCCACATGATCTCACTTGAAGCAGTAGTTCAACATCATATTTGAACAAGCCATCTGATACTCAAGCAGAAATATGTAATAATGCTGTATGTTAAAACAGGATTTTATAATTTAGATTGAATGTGCTCTTAATCCCAGATAATTTGTGTTAAAACAGCAGGACTTTTAATTGTATGTCTCATTTATCTCACCATTCAACTCAATGCACATCAGAACTAATTCTATGCATCTTACATTTTAGTTTTAGTTTACTTTTGTAGTCTGTAAATTAGTGACTGTAATATGCATCAAATTAATGTTAAAAGTGGGATCATTTCTTTTACTGTTAGATAATGATAAATGATACTAAATTATCATTTCTGAGCAGCTTGTTCAGGGTTTAAATAACTACATGTTGAAATAGCCAGTGATTTAATATTTACTGTAATAAGCTGCAAATTATGAGGAAAATCCTGAGTTAAACTTCCCAGCAGCAGCTTCAGCTGTCGTCCAGGAAAAAAAAATCCTCAATTCGGACTGACCCACAGAACTCACAGGGTGGAAATGGTCAGGAGTGTAAATACAATTCACCATCCTGGTAACTCAAAGAAAACTTAACTGAAATAGAGATTAAAACAGGTCTTTAAATCAATATATTATAATTAATTTGAGAATATATCATAAAAGCACCACCCTCGCCTCCCCCGCCCCTCTCAGCTAGATGGTACAATCCAAACACATTCCATATAAATCCCTGCTCGCCATGGGAACCCACGCCTTTCCTGTTACCCGGTAGTTATAGTTATTTTTTAGTAATAACACTTGTTTCATTAACTGGCCATGGAGGTAATTTGTGGAGGAATTTCCCGCGAGACAAATGAAGCCGATGCGGAAGTTCAGCAGATCTGCGATGAAGTAATTACAAACTAAACGGACGCAAAATGCGCATTTATTTTACACGTTTGATTGAAACTTTGTTTGTCTCCTGCTTGTATTTCAGATGAAGCCTCACGTGGAGAAAAAATCAGGGAAAACTTACGATGTTTTCACTGCAAAGATCTACAAAACGCAGGTGGTGCAAGGAACAAACTACTTTATCAAGGTAGGAAGGATCAGGACAGGTATTTCTTTATTTCTGGGGTATGAGGTTCCATTTGTGTCCAAAACAAGTAGATGTCATTCGTATAGATGTTGCATGTGTTGCTTTATGTATGTAGATTTTTTTTTCTTCAGGCATTTCAGACACTAGATACAGTCCGAGTCCTGCCACTGTGGGCACACATTAATTAGCCTGAACTAAAATGTTATTTTCAAAGTTTTAGACCAATGAAAGTCACCCCCATCATTAGCTTGATTCTTTTTATTCTAGGACCCCTTTGCTGCCCTCACAAATGCCTGAAACAGATGACGTCAAATTCTAAACTTTTTGAAACCTTTTTAGATTGAAAGACCAACATGTTTTTGTAATATTAATAAAGTTTTGGATCAAACAGCGTATTTCAACAGTTACTAACGATGACAGCAACAATAACACAGACCAACACATGGACCAATAGCAGAGAGCAACTAGCATTTTAATTTCTTCATACTGAGCTTTCTCACATCAAAACATTAATATAAAGTTGGTATAAACTAGTAAATGGAGATTAACATTCGATCAGCCCCATAGGTTTTTATTATTAAGGGAAAAGAATAAAATAACATGTTTAACTTCTACAGCTGACAGTTCAAAAGTTCTGGTGACTATAAATGAACATCTACCAGCCACATGATACAGAATGTGTTATTTGAAGGAGATGAATAAACGTGTGTTTTCAGGTCCACGTGGGTGGAGATGAACATGTTCACCTCCGTGTTTGGAAAAAACTTCCGTGTTATGGAGGAGACTGTGAGCTGACTGATGTGCAGCACTCCAAGAGCCACGATGACCCGATTGAGTACTTCTAAGTGGATCAGAATCATCGATTTCTCATGATTCTTCTTCTGCTACATCCGTCCAGCATTGTTTTTTGTAAACACTGAGTTTCTTTCTATTAATGGAACATAAAATATTCCTTTTTTAGACAAAGCGTTTAACATCTTTTACATAATGAATATATCCATCTGTGTCAAAATAAAAGCTGCTGTAACACCAGAGTAGATGAAAGCTGCTGTCACGCCTGCTCATCTTTGTCAGTAGAAGAAGAAACTCACTGTAAAGCTTCACTCAAAAACCTGGCAAAATAAAAATAAACATTATTAATCAAATACTAACTATTGAATTCAGTTTAATAAAAATATACTGTCAAAAATTTTTTTTGGGAAACATGCTTACATTTTTCCCACAGAATCCTGTAAATCTATTAATTATAAAAGCAGGTGTTGGAGAAGACAAGCGTGATACATTTAGGATGGTGGCCCTTGAGGACCAGAATTAGACAGCATTTTAATAAACAATTTAAAAATATAATCTGGTTATTTTCTGTGACAAGATTTAAAGAGTGTTATGTTAAATTTGACACAAATCACACATGTTAAAGCAAACAAAAGATAAAAAACATACTATAAATGATCAAAATATCAAACTGGTGAGTTGAAGCTTGTGTTGTTAACAGAAGTCTCTCTTTGTCATTTATTCTAACAAATAATAAATAAGATTACAGTTCTGCTGCCTTTTAGTAATTCGTCTACAATTCTCATGTAGGTGGGAATTAAGTTATTCATGCTTTTATTTAAAAACTTCCATATTATGGTGCTGACTGATGTTCAGCACTAGACTGGATCAAAGTCCAACATCCAGATCAGAATCATCGATTTCTAATGATTCCATTCCAAAGTACATCAACACACTTGGAACAAATACACCAAATCCATCAAACACCAGTTAAATTCCAGAATTGATATTTTCTTTTTTATGACTTGGAAAAAACCCCACTATAGATCGACTAAACTGCATGAGGTTGTAAGAAATTTGTGGGTTCTTTGTCGTGAGTCACATCCAAGTTTCATCTTGTGACTGACGTTCCTGTTTGTTAGCACACAACAAACGATTTCTGGTCTCAGATAAATACCTTAAATGCTGACTTTGGTCTCGATAGTCTGTTGCAATAAAATGAGTTATTTTCAAACTGTAGTGACTCTTAATCATATAAACTCTTTCCAGATTTTAAAAGAAGATGAACATGTGATCCAAAACTCATTTCAAATGAACTGAAAACTGTTCTAAGGTCAGACTTAGTCTAAATTTTAATTATTTTCGGAAACCATGGAGACCATGTCCTACATATCAAAAATAAGAGGGACCGTTAAGCCTATAATTAGTGGACAGTCAACACTGTAGTCAAAGAGACAATGTCGTTTTCAGGGAAAGTCTTGCCTATTTCAGCAAGACCATGTTAGAACATATGCTGCATCCATCACAGCAGCATGGCGTCCAGGTGCTGAACTGATCTGCCTGCAGTCCAGATCTTTCACCAACAGAAAACATTTGGACTATCAGTAAATTCAAAATCCAGCCATAAAGACACAGAATTGTTGAGCAGCTAACTCTGTATCAGACACCACCCCAAAACTCCAGCAGCTGATCTCCTCACCTCCCAGATGTTTACAGACAGATGTTAAAAGAAGAAAGATACACAGTGATATGCTACATGTGCTGCTGCCATCAAATTCAAAATGACCCAATATTTTCTATGAAATAAATAAATATCTATTGTTTCAAGATCTGATCATTTGTATATGTTCTGTTGAGAAAAGAAATAAAGGTTTAGGATATTTATCTATGCATTCTGTTTTATTCACATTTTATTCATCATCTCAAATCTTTTGGAATGCAGGTTGTTACATTTTCATGTTAATAATGTGACATTTATGTTCAACAGAGAATAACTTTAGCAGAGATTTACTGCAGATGGTGTTAGTTGACTCATGACTCATATTCAAACTTCTTCAAAACCTGTATGTTGTTTCTCTCCACTCTCCATTCCAGAGTCACCAGTTTAACTATCATCACATTTGTCATTCAAAAAAAAAAACACAGTCAGGACATTTTCAGCACACTCAACACTTTGTTCCTCATTGTTTGCACACCATGAATGCACATGTCCTCTTAGTAATTTAAAAAAAATGCTGAACTTAAAGGTGGGATATGGAATATTTCAATAAAAAGCAATATTTTAAACAAAATAATGCCTCCACGGGGTGTTTTAGAGGGTTGTAGAATGAAAATACAGCATTTCCTTTAAAAATTATATTTGAAGTAAAATATTAGAAAATATTCATTTTGATGGGCACGACGTTGGCATTTTGTTTACATCTACCAGCCAATAGCTGGCAGAGCAGCGGGCACCATTTTGGGTTGCCTAATACCATAAATAATCCAGCACAGCGAGGCTGGTACTGTGGAGTCTGCAGGTCAAACAGCTGGAAGCACCGGGGATATATGGTGATTATATACCTTATTTTCTTGCCATAGGGGGTTTCCCATGTGACGAGCAAGTTCTGTGTGGAAATGTTTTTTATTAGCTGCTAAGCTAACACGTAGCTAGAGTGGGTTTGGTGAGGAATATTGGTCGGCCTGAGCATCGGAGCGCGAGCGCAGGGGGGTTAATGAGCATGGCACCCAGATGGCTGAAGGCTTTATGCTGTGTTATTCTGTTCCACCTTTAATCTCTGCAGCATGTTTCCATAAAAATATATGAATTGTCCCATATATCTAAAAAAAAAGATTCTGGATATACAATTTATAAACTGCTTTATTGTAAACATCGGAACAGTGGAACAGTTGAAAGCTGCAGTAGATAGTGTTCATCTGTATGAACGAATCAAAGAGAAAATGGAGCCTTGGTTACTCAGTCAGATTTATGGTTTTGGGAACAGACATTTACTTTTTCTGCAGAAAAAGTAAAGAAATAAAAGAAAAAAACAAGGAAAACAGCACAGAAGAACAGAGGGAATTCAGCTAGTTCATGAGTCATATTCATATTCAAAGCTTCATTGTTACACCTTTCCCCATTCCAGAATCACCAGTTTAACTTCCCAGCAGCAATCTGAGCACCGCACAGTCATAGTCAGCTGTCATCCATTGAAACCGAGCCGCACCTTGGATCGATCCACAGGACCGAGAGGGGGGATGTCGAAGGTAGAACGTTTATACATTCAGGAAAATAATACGTATTAATACATACATTAACATATATTAATGTGTATATTTAAAGATTATCTGAAATTTGTAAATTTGATTTCGCTATATGTATAGGAGGAGAGTTGAACATCCCCTCTCGTCTAAAGGCAGATGGTACAGTCCACACAGCGACATCACGTGATTCGCAGACTAAACTACAACCCCTCCGATGCTCCGACGCACGTACACAGGGTTGTTTTTCGCTTATTTCTTGGCCGTTTCATCTCCATAAAAAACATCACAATGCCGTTGTGTGGAGGGACCTCCGATGCGAAGGAAGCCGATGGAAGTGTTCAGCAAATCTGCGATAAAGTTAGTAAAAACTGGCGTTATTGCTACACTTACTCGGATTTAAAACACACCCTTGGTGGAATGTTTTAATGTTAACTTTGCTCTCGTTATTACTCAGGTGAAACCTCATGTGGAGCAAAAAACAGGAAAAACTTACGATGTTTTCGCTGCTAAGAGCTACAAAACGCAGGTTGTGGCCGGGACCAACTACTTCATAAAGGTAAGTCAAAGTTTTCAGCAGCAAAATCACCAAGTCCGCAAAGTTGGATGGAGTTTCTTCATCTTGTGCACAGAGATGAAGAAATAGGATTATGTTCTCAGAATTTTGCTGCCCTGCAGTTACTTATGTTATCCTGGCTGACTCCTATAATGTAAATATAGTAAGTTTTAATTACCTGTGCAGAAGTTATGAATGAAAGTCCGTCATTTTATAAAGTTCAGTCACTGCAGGCCTCTTATCTGTCCCAGACTCCCCTTCCTGCATTCTGGGAAGCTTATAAATATGGCGGTCCTTAAATTTATTTAGTTGCTCTCTGATCCAGCTGCAGAATAGAACCGTCTTGAACTGCAGGAGGACTCTGTAGTCAGTGTTCAACTACCAGAATCTGCAGCACTTGGAAAAACTGTCATTACAGAGCAGAACAGCTGTTATTAGCTGCAGTCCTAAATAATGTGCTTTATAAAACAGGAGACTCATCAGAAAATAGCTGAGTAAATTTATAAAATAAAGTTGTTTTATTGAAACTTAATAAATGACTTTAAAGCCCACATCAACTCAGCAGCTCACATTATTTATATAAAAAAGCAAAAGCTGGAATATTCATGTGAAAATTGTCTGCAAGACAAAATTACTTTAGAAAAGTAGCTGAAATGCACCTACACCTGCCATATATGGACACTTTCTAACATATCTCTGTATCCTTCCAGGTCCATGTGGGTGGCGATGAGCACGTTCACATCCGTGTTTGGCAGAAACTCCCAGGTCAAGGAGGAGAACTCAAGCTGTCCAACGTGCAGCACTCCAAGACTCAACAAGACCCGCTCGAGTACTTCTAAAAGAATCGCCATCCGAGCGACGCTCCAGTGTCTGATCACACTGCAGTCTCATTGTGATCAGCTACCTGACATTCCTTTTCCACTTATATTGTAATAATAGATGGAGTAGCTCATGACTGATATGTGTAAACGGAGCTGTTTTGTACATGTATGAATAAATAAGGGAAAATCATGATTTTCTTTGGTCTTATTTTTTTTTTTTGTGGCACCAGTTTTAGAAAGTGGCTATATCCTTAAAAGCTTACACTGTTTTATCTGCCTGCCAACAACGTGTTCAAAGAGATTAAAGTAACAAAAAGTTATTTTATGATCCGTCACAGTTTTCAATCCGTATTCTAAAAAAGAACAGATTCATATTCACAGCCTCGCTGTTTGTTATATTCATAAAGAAGACGCCACAATTCTAAATTTAGTTTGTATCTGTGAATTCATGCAATTGTAACTTTGTATATAATGTGGTAGAAATGAGTTTACAAATTGCTGATGATGAATACATGTATTTTTGATAGTAGTTTTACCGCATACATTAGCTCATATATTTAGTTCTTACAGTCAATATCAAAACATTCTTTTTAATTACTCACCTGAAAAAACACGATCCACACAATCTGATTTCATCTTCATCAGCCTTGCTGAAAAGATGACTCAATTATTATCAAAATACAGATTTAAACTATGACAGGGTTAAATAAGCATATAAAAGTGATAATAATATTTTTAACTTACAAAACTGTTATTACAGTTTTACTCCTTTAGGTATCGCACACACGTTTTAAAGGTTAGAAAACATGTCAATAAAGAATTTTTGGATACTGCATTTCTTTATTTTACATCTGACTTTTAAAAAATCTCAGTAAATCACCTTTAACCACGTCCTTAAACATGTATAACGTATGCAAATTAAGATTTTTTTTTATTATTTGGTTGATATCTGTCTTTACAAATATATCTGTTTATAAATCAGATAGGTGCTGCATGGTGGTGCAGCGGTTAGTGCTGTTGTTTTACAGCATGAAGGTATTTGAATCTTGTCTGGACCACAGAAGACCACCTTAATGTCCATGTAACTATTTGAGTTGGGTCTTTTTTAATCATTAAAGAGACTGAGGGCTGCACGGTGGAAAAGACGGTAGCACCGTCTTGCAGTGAGAAGCTGTGATGGACAAACGATCTGTCCAGGGTTAACTCTGCCTTGCACCCAGTGTTTGCTGGAGATAAACACCAGCTTCCTGCAACCCTGAACAGGAACAAGTGGGTAGAGAAAATGACTGACTGACTAGAGAGACTGTGGTTGTTCAGTTTTATCACCACCTTGACTCTGTTTATGTTCCTGCTGTAATAAAAGTGCTTTCTGAGGTCAGTAGTGATGCTTGAGTCATGAGTGGACTGCAATAAACTGGGTTGACATACAACAACCAGACACAAGACTGTAATCTAGAAGTTAAAGCTGAAACCAAACAAGCACCCTCTAGTGGTGGAAGTTTTAAGCCCCGCCCCCTCAACTGTAAACAAATATTTTTTAAATATAAAAATTAAAAGTTTGGACTCTTATTGATTCCTGTTGTTGTTAGATTGCCGCTGTATGTCCATTAACCAGAGTTTCTTTTATGTTCGGTTGTATTTAGCTATTTATCTATGGGGGTACATACATGTGCCCAAAATACAACATGGCAGCGCCCACAAACATATTTGGCTTCACTTTTACACAATGGAAGAAGTTTTAAACGCGGATATAAGTCGACCGTTGGGATGAACTGCTCTCATGCACCACATGGTTCTGCTGCTTTCAAGTTTTTATTGGAAAAACATTTGAAGTTACACAACCACAAGGTTTGAGAGGTGACACACTGTTTCCCAAAAGCACATTAATGTGAAGGCTGCTTTCACACGTACAGTGGCTCCGCCCATCATGCAGTAGAATCATATTCCAGCCTGTATACAGTGTGTTAAGCACTTCCTGGTTTGTAAGCGTTTGAGAGTTATTAAAACAGACACATTAGTTCCCTCCTGGAAGCAGCTGATTTTAACAGAATGGCTGGAAAACTTGGAGGATACTCAGAGATAAAAGTTGCTACTGATGAAACTCAGAAGATTTGTGATACTGTGAGTTTCAGTTCATCTTCATGCTCCAAATCTCCCATATGCAAACTTTCTCTTCTGCATTTATTTCCTTTTTTTTTTCTTTTTTTACAGGTGAAGAGCCAAGTGGAGAGCAAAACAAACAACACCTATACTGAGTTCAGAGCTCTTGAATACAGGGTGCAGATTGTAGCTGGAAATATGTACCTCATCAAGGTAATGAACACTGACTTGATTTGAAAGTGTCTGTGATCACTGTGATTTTCTGGCTGCATTCAAAAGTGTAACAATCCTCTCGCTCCTTCCTGCAGCTTCATGTAGGAGGAAGTGATTATCTACATATTTATATCTTCCAAAGTCTGGACAAAACTGATACCAAACTGAAGAGAGTAGAACACCATCAAGACAAAGACCCTCTCGATCCCATCCTACCCTACCACTAACACAAATTCACTCTGTTTTGCATCATTTAAGTTTTCACTTTCAGTCTTGGGGAGATTTTGTGTGAACACCATATTATACATGTTTATAATAAAACTTTCATGCAGATGAAACTTTTTAGAATCGCAACTAAATTAACAGTCACCAGCTACTGAATAAAATGGAAACAATGAGTGTATCTTCTCTTTTAAAGTGTTTTTTAACATTTATTTGAAAGAGACTTGAGAAAACTTGAACAATTCTGTTTTAAGCGTTTGAATAAATTTAAATGTTGACTTGTTCCTTGTCCTTTTACACTGATGTTGCAATCCTGGTATGTCACCTAACCAGATCAGTTACAGGTCATTGTTATGGAAAGTTTACAGAAAGTGAAGTGTTGCTGCTGGTAAAGTCTTGACATGTGATGACACATATATGGAGTTTAAAAGACTGATTCAGCAGTTGAGGATTTATTCACCTTTTGAGGAAGTGGCAGCCTCTGAGGCATTTTTAATAACTGAGCAACTCATTGCAGATTAAAGTATTCATCTGGGTCTTTAAACATATTTACAAAGAACTTTTATGAGACAATAAAAATTCTAAATAACTAATTACCTTAAAGAAGCCATTTCATATACATTTCAGGACTTTGTGGTTATTTCTTAAGTATATGAAACATTTTATATCTAAAAAACGTCAGGAAACACTGATTAACAGGCCTTTCAATCTGTCTGCATTAAAATTCGGGTGGTTCCAGCTCGTTCCGTCAGGCTGCTTCGTCAGCAGCTCGTTCATATTCATTGTTCGAATTTGCTGGACTCTGATTGGCTAACAAACTAGCCTATGAGAGCAAAGAATACTGTTTCCTGCCCTGCTGCGCATGGCAACAGCAGACGTCGTGTCTTCCCGTTTGCTACGTTATGCTAACAGCTTTTAGCCAGCAGCATGCTAGGCGTGGTTTCAACTGCGGGAGCTGCCGAATACTAACGAACAAAGGAGTTGTGACAAAACAGATACAGGTCGTTCGGACTCGGGAGAACTCGGGTGTTATCGCCACCTGCGTAGTTTGAGAGATTAAAACTTAAAAGGAAGTTGTTGACCTGTTTTCACACCGACTATGAAGGTAAGAACACCTGTGGAGCTAAAATATTCAACAGAAACCTCAGAAAAACCGTTTTTAATGGAAGGGACTATTTAATTCCATTAAGCTAAATATTGTGATTTCCTGTTTTTTGAGAAATAATTTCAAGGTGGAGATCTACTCTGTCGTCTTCATAGCTTTTGTGAAAGAAGGTAAAAACCTTCTTTCACAACTCATTTGCTGTTTTTTTAAAGTATTTTTGACTTTCAGAACATCACAGACAACATTTGAGAAAGTGATGCTTTTGCTTGTGTGTTTGTTAGCGAAGTATTTTATAAAACCTCTGGATGGAATTTACTTACTGTATTTTATTTCTCTTGATGTTGCGACTCATTTGCAGATTTTTTTGTCTCTAAGACAATAATCTATAAAGAATGAACCTTAATTTGATAAATGTATGAGCTCCAACATTTAACTAAGATTTGTCACATATGGGTCAGTCACTTCAGACCCAAATAACAACGCTGCAGAATTTAAACTTGTTAAAATGAGTCGTCAGCTTTTCTGACACGATCCATCCGAATGACTTGATGATTAAACTTGTTTCTTTGTAACTGTACATTTAATCAGAGAGCAATTTAATAATAATTGACTCCGTTTTCTGGGCTGCACACCTGATTTCTGTATTAGACTTTGTTATTTATAAATAATTCAGTACTTTGTTGGTCTGATAAATGTAATTTAAAGTTCCACACGATCAAAACATAGATTACAAGTTACCTAAATTTGAAAGGAAAGAGGGGACTTGAAATGTGCCTACCTGAAATTCAAGCAAAATTAATAAAAAGTAATGTAAGAGATGTTGGAGAGGCAGTAGTTCAGATAATGGGTCTTCTGGTGGCTGGAGGGTCACTGGTTTGAAACCCTGCTTTGTCCATCTATAAAAGTCATTTTGTTCTTGTGTCCTCTGGAGAGACACGTCACCTGGGTCAGAGGACCTGGTGGCAGCCTCACCTCGGTCAGGCTGCCCCAGGGCAGGTTTATCACCGCCACACGTCTGAATGGGTGAACGAGTCACATGATTATACAGACCATTTACCATCTGTTGACACAAAGCTCCACCCATCATGAAGAGGAACCACCTGACACAAACAGGAACTCAAACTTTTTTGGGAAAAGCAGTTGATATTAGAATGAACAGCGGATGATGATCAGACACGACGCCTGTCGATGTGGAACTCACTCAGACCTTTTTTATCATAGTCTGTATTATTTCCTCAAAATGTCCACAAACAGACTTTCTTTGAGTCTCATTTTAATGATTTTGAACCAATAAAGAACAGAAAAATCCCACAGCTTTGAATGCCTCGTAAATCTTCCCTGACATGGAACTCTGGTTGTGGCTGGAATGAACATCCTGATCAAGGTAATTATCACAATATCATCATCTTTACCACCCACAACCAGTAACATTCCAACATTCTGTAAATATAAAATAAATGAATGCTTCTTCCAGATCATGTTGGAGATTAAAAAACAATAACGTGTGGACGAACTAAATCATTGCCCTTTAAAAACACAGCAAATTAGAAAAAGTGATTAAATTGTCCAAAAACTAGAAAAATTGGTTTGTTTTTCACAGGATCATGAAGTCAAGTGAGAGTTAGAAAGTGAATCACCTTTATTTTATTTTCTTTGAAGCTCAACAAAGAAAAATATACAGAGAAAAAAAAAACAGGATTTTTTTTGTCCCCCACCATTTAAAATGTAAATACTAATAAAGATTTACACTAGTCAGATTTTATTTTAGAGCATCTGTAAAACGTCCCTCGTCCCTTTGCGAACATGAAATACACCCAGAATGTCTTTATTCAAGTTACTTTCATTTAACCAATGACTAAATCCAGAAATCTCTCTGCTCATTCAGGAAGTTTTTTGTGTTTGAAAACTGCAGGTTGAAGTTATCGTCAATGAGAACTGGATTTATTTAATCACTTAAGAAGTACATTTAAATGTTTTTCACCTGAGTTAAACACTGTTGCTGTAAAGGAGACGACTCTCAAGCAGGGGAGCAGAAACGACCAGCAAACAGAACATTCATGCTGGCGTTATGGCGGATGAAGAAGAGGAAGGGGTGGTCTGCTCTGAAGTGGGCTTTTGCTTCAAATACACACGTACTGGACATCCCAGTACTAGTAGCAGCAGCTGCTTCAGTTCCATCCTCGTTCACTTTCACAAAAGCCTTGTGGATGACTTGTGACAGAGCCAGATCTTTGGTTCCAGAAATCCCTGTTAAAAATGTAAAAGGAAGCAAATAAAGTAACATAAATGTTTTTAAGAGAATTAATACAGCTGAATAAAATATACCTGATAATATTCTGGTCATGCCACATCAACAACCTCAACATCAATGAAATGCCTGATAAACAATAAAAAAATGCTATTATTTCATTACCTCTGCCAGCCACCAGGTGGCGGTAGGGGAGGTCTGTCTGTTTGTTAACAAGATAACTCAAAAACTCCCAGAAAGATTTTGATGAAATTTTCAGGATTGGTTAGAAATGGTACAAGGATCAATCGATTAGATCTTGGTTGCGATATTAATTCACTTTTTAATCCAGTGTCCGGAGGGGACAGGAGGGCTGGGGGTTGGCCACCTCACACTGAATTCTAGCCATCCTATTGGCCAGACACATTCATATTTTTTGTATATTATATATTTTTGTAGTGCATTGTTGTTACTTTTCCTGCACTAATAAGGAAAAATAATTAGAATACTTAGAATGATAAAAGATCTTTGCCACTGCTGCCAATGTCAAAATATTTTTGTGTGACATGTTTGCCACTCCAAAATATTAACAGTTCCATGAAGGGCACCCCATTGAAAATTTCCTGGCTCCACCACTACCAATATCAACAAAATATTGAAATGACATGATGTTCTTCTAAATTTACCAGAAAAAAAAACAAACAAAAAAAACAGCATTAACATGTGAAAATACTTTTCTATTTGTCTCACCAGAGAAGTCGCTGTTACTAAAAGCGTCCACCATCCCCATGTTGATCAGGACTGAATTCAGGTCAGATGTCTGTTCAACCTCAAATCGAGGCAGCTGCACCTCAACTTGAAGTACTTCCATATTGATTGGTTTAGTCCACTCCATGAATTTCTCGTAGGTCAGAAGTTTTTCCAGCTGAAGGGTTAAAATTTTAATTATTAGACGTGTCAGTGTTCAGAATATATATATTCATATATTGTTATACATCATGGGAGAAGAAGTGGAGGTGGAGTAGTATAAACACCTGGATGTTCACCTGGACAACAGACTGAACTGGAGACAAGTCCTGCTGTTTTTAAGAAGGGACAGAATTAGGGTTGACTGTCCTGTAAAAAACATAATCGTCCCGTATTCAGATAAAATATTACACGCTCTATATTGAGGTGTAAAGGAACATATTTGTCTCATATTACAGCTTGAATGAAAAAAGACACAAAGCTGTATGTTGATTATTTTCATTTTCCTCAGTGTTCCAGTATTTTTTTTTTAACAGTGTATTTCATGTAAACAGAGAATGAAGGATGACCTGAAATACATCTCTTGACTTTATGACTTATTTGCATTTTTTAAATGGTAAAAATAAGTGTTTAAAATTTAATTCTGGACAAGGAAAAACTGTATTTTTCTTTTATTCAAGTCCAAAGACAAGTTTATTTTTAAAAAGTTGATCCATTTTCTGAGTCTCATCTAAAGTTCCATCTCATCTGACTTTGTGGTTCATGATCGAGTGAAAAACCAATTTTGTTGCTTTTTGACACGTTTAAAAATGAAACAATGAAAAACAAAATGAAACACTTCAGTGTTTTTTATTGATGCATTTTTAGAACATTTTGACATTCTTGTTAACATCTGTGTCCAATTCTTAAAAATTAAATTTAGTTTATAACATTAACATGTAAATGAGTTACATTATAATGAACTTTAATCCAATAAAATGAAGATTTACATGGAAGTTTCAGTTCCATTAACGTTTATTATGAAGAGGAGAAACACAGCAATGACAGCATGAAACTAACACACACCAAGTCTATCATCAGTGAAAATAAAGCCAGTCTAACTGATAGTTACCCACATCCCAGCTGAAGAGACAATTCATCTAAAAAACAAAGGAGTAATGAAGATTCTGCTTTAAGATTATATTCAAATTACAGAAAATCTTTAAAGTAGTTGCATTAAATGTAACTGATCACCAGTGGAATCGTTGCTTTAAAGGAGACGACTCTCAAGCAGGGGAGCAGAAACGACCAGTAAGCAGAACATTCATGCTGGCGTTATGGCGGATGAAGAAGAGGAAGGGGTGGTCTGCTTTGAACTGGGCTAGAATGCTCTTGTTTTCTACAATAGATCCAGTAGCAGCAGCTGCTTCAGTTCCATCCTCGTTCACATTCACAAAAGCCTTGTGGACGACTTTTGACAGAGCCAGATCTTTGGTTCCAGAAATACCTGTTAAATGTAAAAGGAACACATAAAGTAACATAAATGTTTAAGAGAATTAATACAGCTGAATAAAATATAGTTGATTTATATTCTGGTCATGTCACATCAACAACCTGCTGATGAATGAAATACCAGATAAACACATTGTTGTTATTGTATTCTTGTTTCTTTTTGTGTTTTTCTCTTATATTACTTTTTTATCTGTAAGTGTATTTGAATTTAATTGCCTGATTCTATTCTATTCTATTCTATTCTATTCTATTCTATTCTATTCTATTCTATTCTATTCTATTCTATTCTATTCTATTCTATTCTTTGTGTTAAAAAAGCACTCAGCCCACCAGCCGGGAGCAGGCCAGCACAGCCCCCAGCCTTAATCTCTAGAAACCCCCGGTGCATCAGTTAGTGGGGGCACCAGTAAGCAGTGGGGAGTTTGGGAGGGGGAAAAGTTAAGAAAACCTAAAGGTACAATATGTAAGAATTAGACCTTGTGGTTAAATGGGAGTACTGCAGTTCATAGCAAAAAACAAAACACAGAATTAACATATAAAAATGTTTTTCTATTTGTCTCACCAGAGAAGTCGCTGTTACTAAAAGCGTCCACCATCCCCATGCTGATCAGGACTGACTTCAGGTCAAACTTCTGTTCAACCTCAAATCGAGGCAGCTGCACCTCAACTTGAAGTTCGTACATATTGTTTGGTTTAGTCCACTCAATGAATTTCTCGTAGGTCAGAAGTTTTTCCAGCTGAAGGGTTCAAATTTTAATTATTAGACGTGTCAGTGTTCATATAATATTTTATGAGTCTGTGAGACTGAGAGAATCCTACCTTCTCCAGACCGGTTGTGTTATCTTCTATGCCGTTTGGTAAAAAGATGATCATGCTCAGCTTGTTGTCTTTGTAAGGCATCTCCAGGATCTGTCCAGCAGAAAGTTTCACATGTTACAGCAAATAAATAAAGCTGCATTTATCAGGAAATGTGATTTTGTATCGATGTATTTAATATGAGATTATTTGTTTAATTACCTGACAGTCAGCTTCAGAAATGGAGGCAAAAGGAAATTGGGATTCCATTCTCATCATCTTTACTGAAACGCTGGTGTTCTAAACAACAAACATTAAAAAAATCAGAAAACAAAACAGTTTATCTGCATCATAATTTCAGCTGCTCTGAGCAACATTTTGAACAACAACACTATTAAGTCAGAGTTTAAATGTTAACTTTTACCTTGTTGGGTTTAAATTCAGCATCAGTTGTAAATGCTTTGTTAAAACATTTTGCCCAGCTACTTTTGAAGTAGATGGCATTCACCAGCACCAGCTTGGTGTCGCTGTCCACGCTGCCTTGAGCCAGTAGAGCTTTGATTTTATCTGATCACAGTAAGAACACATCATTAAAGATAAGAACCAAAACCCCATTAACACAGTTAACTCCACCAGATGAGGCTCATGACTCATGATTAATGATGTAATAGTGTGTGTTGGTGTGTATGATCCACCTTCTGTCTGTTTCTCCACCCAGTTGTTGATCTTGATTCTGGCTTTATCATAATTGTTTTTGAAGTCTACAGCCTCCAGATCTGAGTCGTAATTTGTTCTAAGTTCTGTTAAGAATTCCTGAAAAAACATTCAAGTTTTATTTTATTAAAAGTGCACTGTCACTGACTTGGGTTTGTAAATTTAAAGTATTTTACAGTGAATCTTTACAATGAATCTTCTTCATATACCAGAGTCAGTCATGGAGTTCCTCAGGGTTCAGTGCTTGGACCAATCCTCTTTACTATTTATATGTTACCGCTTGGTAAAATTATTAGACAACATGGTATAAAATTCCATTTTTATGCTGATGATACTCAGTTATATCTATCAATGAAGCCTGATGAGACCAAGACCAGACAACGTTGGATGGCATTAATTTGGCCTCCAACAAGAAGGTAAAGAACCTGGGTGTTATCTTTGACCAGGACATGTCCTTTAGTTCTCATATAAAACATGTTACCAGGACGGCCTACTTCCACCTGCGTAATGTTGCTAAAATTAGGAGCATTCTGAATCAAAGAGATGCAGAAACTTTAGTTCACGCATTTATTACTTCTAGACTTGATTACTGTAATTCATTATTATCAGGATCTTCTAATAGTGCTGTTAAAGGCCTCCAGCTGATCCAAAATGCTGCTGCCAGAGTTCTGATGAGAGTTAGAAGGAGAGATCATATTTCTCCTGTTTTAGTATCACTTCATTGGCTCCCTGTAAGGTCTAGAATAAAGTTTAAGGTTTTACTTTTGACGTATAAGGCCTTGAAAGACCAAGCTCCAGCTTATATTAAAGATCTTATTGTTCCATATGCTCCTAACAGAGCACTTCGCTCTCAGACTGCAGGTCTGCTTGTAGTTCCTATAATTTCTAAAAGTAGAATGGGAGGAAGAGCTTTTAGTTATCAGGCTCCTCTCCTGAGGAACCAGCTTCCACTTTTTATCTGTGAGGCAGACACCTTGTTTAGTTTTAAGAATAGACTTAAAACTTTCCTTTTTACACAATCCTATAGTCAGGGTTAGCTTGGGTTCTCCTGAGCTTTCCCTTTAGTTATGCTGCTATAGGTTTAGACTGCCGGAGGACATACTGACCACATTTCTTCACTCTGCTGTCTTTCTTTACTCTGACTGCCTCTGAGGAGGGTGTATCTCACATAAACAAGGGATGAAATATTCCCACTAGAGCCATCAAATTGTTATTGCTTTGATTGTTACTGCTGCCATTAACTGTTTCTCTGTTTATCTTTCTATAGACATGACAACTGGCCAAAATACATCTGTGTTTGTCTGTGTCTCTTTCCTGTCAGCTCAGACCCCAGTCGGCTGAGGCAGAAGGCCGCCCATCCTGAGCCGGGTTCTGCTAGAGGTTTCTTCCTGTTAAAAGGGAGTCGTTCCTTTCCACTGTCGCCAATTGTGCTGCTCAGGATGGGGGATTGTGCTGAAATAACAATTCAGCCCAATCGGCTGGTTCCTTAGGTAGAAAATGTTTTATTGTTGTTATTATATGTTTTATTTTATTATTGGTTGATTTTCCTGTGAAGTGCCTTGGAATGACTTTGTCATGAACTGGCGCTTTATAAATAAATAAACTTGAAACTTGAAACTTACAGCCGGTGTTGTTGTTGTTTCAAATGTTCCAGTCAGGATTTTTATGCACATTATAATATAAAAGCACAGTTACATATTTGTTTATGAAGATGCAGATTAACACACTCACCTGTAGAAAGCGGTAGGACTGCTCTCCATACAGTTTGTTAGCAACACTGAGGGCAAATGAAGACTTGTGCTCGTTGAGCTCCTTTAACAGTGCAGCATACAAACTGCTCACTTGAGGCTGAAAATCCTGAGTTTTCAAACACTGAAGACAAAATAAATTGGTGGTGTAACACAGAGACACAACTGGGTGTGTGTTAAATATGTTAATTTTCAGAAAAAGTAAAATGATTAAAAGCTAAAGTCTAACCCCTCCTTTCCACCGGATGCGTCAGCAGCATGTTACTGAAGCAGCACGTCTCGCTCGCGTTTTCTGCTGGTTGGCCCTTTCCACCGGGTGCGTATCAGACGCGTAGCAGCAGGGAAGCAACCGTCATTGAAAGACCACGAAGTCACGCGAGATTAGCAAAATCACGCGTGACTTTGTCAGTATACACAACAACAAGCAGAAAAAAACTACAACATGGCTCCAAAAGGTTTGTGTTTTATGTTCTGTCCATTTTATGTAAATATGAAGGACATTTAAAGATCCAGAGGGCTGCTCTCTGAGCGTATTTCGGTTTTGAAAAAGTTTACAGCGGGGGTCTACAAAACCCTGTAGTGGAGTGCCATTGTTCAGCAACTGTCTTTGCTTCATCACACCTCAATCAAACAAGGTTGTGAAAAACTGTTTTTCAACCTCGATCTTCAAGCCAGACGTCTTCCTCTTTCCAAAATATCGAACTTGTGGCACGTTTCAGACACGTAGCGCGTAAAAAATAGAACCAGCGCGTATGTGCCGCGAGATGTCGCTCCTGAGACGCGTTTGACCCGTGCTTCTGACTGATGCAGTGGAAAGGGTTCTATTGACTACAGCGGTATCTATCAGCTGCGTATGACGTGCTGCTGACGCATCTGGTGGAAAGGGGGGGTTACTCTCTGATAGTTTGATCTATTTCTCCTCGTTATAATAAACTTTTAGACATTTTATTGAAGGTGAAACATGTAAATCTTCATTTTATCAGATTAAACTTTACAGCTCTTCAGATTAACAGTCCCATGATTATGAACCCACTACATTCAGTGTGTGAAGGTTACCTCTGACATCTGCCAGGCCGTTTCACCTCTAGCTCCCTGCATCACCATAGCCAGAGCTGAAGAGATGCTGAAAGGAGAGAAGAAGATATTTGCAGTTTTTTCCTCCTCACTCAGCTTTTTGAACAGATCCAGAGAGAAGGCGGTGTTGGCCTTGGTTAGAGGGTTTGGTGATGCCATTGTATCTGTTACAAAGAGAGGAAAACAAAGTGTTTTTCATTAATAACTTCCACAATAAGTCAGAACTGTATAACTATAACCAAGTTATGTCAGTAAAACTGCTTTTCTTGTTTTGAAACAGAGTTCTTCATGGAAAACTACATCTGGTCGTCCACATGGATGTTACTTTAACCGTTATCTAAATATATTTAAATAACCATCAGAAGTGAACAATGAGTTCTGCTACATCTGCACTTACTGTCAGAGTTTTCAATGATAGATTTAAAAGTCCGTTTTTAATACAAGAAAAACAACAACTCTCAGTTTAACAGCTGATGTGTCCAGCCTTCATCTGTTCAAACACATTTTTAGCAACTAAAAGATTAAATTCTGTTGTTACAGAGCGAATGAGACATAAACTTCACTTACCAACAAATACTTGTTCTTCAAGAGATCAGGACAAATCAGGAGAGCTTCACTCACTGTGATTTCTTTTTGCTGCATCACTTCTATTTATGCAAGAAAACTCAAGTTAACACGCCCCCAAAAACACACCTGCATATTTTTCTTGTGTCAAATCTCTGCTGTGATTGGTCTGTTTATGAGCGGTAATTCTGGGTAACTGCTTCGTCATAATTCTGCTTCATGAAATGGAAAGTCTAAACTAGTAGTGTGATTAATATGCCTTTCTCTTGTAAAATTTAAAAAATTATATCTCCAAATATATTTGTAATTTTTTTTTTAATAAAGAATTTTCTCTTAATATTGCTCACTTCAGCACACATTGTATCCTGAGGAAGAACCAAAAGAGGAATTTAATCTAGACTGAAACAAGAAAAACAAGAAGCTGAAGTCTAAACCAAGAAAGAACCAAATAAAATAAATAGATAAACTAAAAATGAAAAATTCAACTTAAAAAACTTCCAACAAAACAATATATTGAGCAAAAACCAAACCAATAAACACTTAAAAATTACCAAGATACAGTGAACAAATCAAAGTTAAACACAGAGAGAAGCTGAACAACCGTGTAAGTCACTATTAATAAAATCACAACAAATAAACAACAATAAACAGTTTATTTGTTGCATTGCTCATTTTCTCAATCATTTAAAACACTGTAAATTAAAGCATTAATGTTTGTTCAGTCACAATATCTCCGTACATTGACCTCACTGATCTGTTTCTGATGTATTTTGTTACATGTTTAAGTGTCAGTACAAACTTCTGGCATCAGTCCAATCTTTACTACTTCCCTTTCTCTGGAAATGTTTCTTCATGGAGGAATTTAACTAGAACTATCAAGTGGATTTATGATTAGTTAGAACAAACAATTACAAAAGACTGAAATGTGGTAACTAAGACTGTGTAGGACTTTTTTACTGCAATAAAAGGTGATTCCTTTAATGAAAAAAAGAAAAACCATTATTTTGAAGAGGACAAGAAATATAATAAATAATAAATATAATATAATAAATGTAACATTCACTTTTTAAAATTTTGAAATATAATGTATGGTTAATTTTTAACGAGAGTCACACAGTCTCTCCTTCCTTCTACACACGAGGTCCAGCAGGATCTCAGTGAGCAGGAACGTGGACTCTAAGCAAACTGAGTGACTATCAGAGGAATCAGAGTGGAGCTGTAATATGGAATTAAATTTCAGTCAAAAATCCTGAGCGAGGTTTTCGTGCGCGTGCAATTCACAGCACGTATGATTCATTACACGAGTATTCATGAACAGCGCGTGTGGATCTCCATACAGGCGCCTGTACATGAAGCTCTCATACAAGCGTGAAGACAAACCAGGAGAGGCTGCGCGCTTGAAAGGAAAGTTTGCCCCCGCAAGTAAAAATAATTATGACTGTTTGGAGGTTTGAAGGAGGAGACTAAGGCCCGGTGTGATCCTCATGTGATTGGTCATTTTATATCGGTCACCGCCCACCGAAAGAACCAGCGGCAGCTTCCTGCTAGTGGTGGAAGAAGAACCAGCCATAGAACCAGCTGTCGTTGTCATTTTTTTAAATCGAAATTTCTGTACAATACAAAGCAGCAACAAAACATTATTATAAAATCGGAGTTGCATTTACAGAAATGGGAGAACATCAGAAAGCAACTCAAACAAGGCAAAAATACCGCCAGGGTGGCCTCTGGAACAATAACGTTTTCACGTAATAACGTGATATTATATTGTACAAACGTGAAAAGTATATTGTCTGAACAATAAAGCTGTCACATGATAACGATACAGATCTGTTTATGTTCTTTTAACTGGCATCAATCCAGCGGTGAGTTTAGCAAGTTTCACTTCCTTCTATCAGGACGAAGGAAGGAGAATTAAACGACTAGTTTTGTGGTGACAACCAGGTACAAAACACACCGGCACTGTCGCGTAAAAACGAGGGAAAAGGCAGCGGTGAGACTCGGGAGATTCTGCCGTGACGTCATATGTGCGACTTTCCAGTTGTAGTCATTTTAATTATGAAATTTTTAAAATAAATAAATCCGAATCCACTTGACAGACCCGGTCAAAACGTACATCATTATTTATCATTTAAATTGCGGTACAGCATATGTGTGATTCAGGGCGTAAGACAAAGCGGACCAGCAAATAACTTTTATCGCTCCACTGACTTCCATTCATTATTTTTTCGTTCAGGGGACCCATGGGCCGATCGGAAGAGGAGGAGACTTAGGCTCCCCATTACTTTTACTTGCGGGGGCAAATTTTCCTTTCAAGCGCGCAGCCTCTCCTGGTTTGTCTTCACGCTTGTATGAGAGCTTCATGTACAGGCGCCTGTATGGAGATCCACACGCGCTGTTCATGAATACTCGTGTAATGAATCATACGCGGGCGTGTGGGGTGAATTCACGCGCGTGCTGTGGATTGCGCGCGCACGTGCACAGTTAAATGCGCGTGCGCGCTGCAGAAAGTCTCGCTCAGGATTTTTGACTGAAATTTTATTCCATACTGTAACATCTGAATCTCTTTTATTGATGTATGTTCATTTATTTACATTTCTCCCACAGCTGGTTTCTACAGTTTTCATTGGAACTTTAATTCATCATGTAGTTTAACAGTATGTAATAAAACAATGTTTTTAACAGGACTGTAAATGAATGTAATTCATCTGAGTATCTGGAGTTTCATGGTTGTTCTTGTCAAATCCATTATAAAGACATTTAGTTCCTCGGGTTGACTGAGACTGTTTGTTGTTTAGGTGGTGAACATCGTGTTTCTCAGAATCTGTAAATAGTTTGATACTTTGCCAACGAGCTGTCAGCAGTTACATTTGACATAAATCCAAACTGTTGTCTGAATAACTTTTTTCACACCTTCAGTTTCTTTGGAAAAGTTTCTAGAGGAAATTATTGAGAAAGAACAAAACTGGTTCAGATTCAGTAGATCGTTATTAGGCAACTAAACCAGTGAAGTAGTTTCTATTGGTTGTATTGATTAATACAATATTCTTTTTATGAAGGTCAGTTGGATTATTTCATTCAAGATTTTACTTTAGAAATTCTACAAATTGATTAAAAGTTTATCTTTTTTACTTTGTGGTGTTTCCTTGATTTTATTTAATTTTTTTAATCTTTTTTTATTTCTTCAGAATTATGTTGTTATTTCCTTTTTTTTCGGTATCTTGTTTGATTTCTGAAATGTTAAAAAGGAAACACCTTTTTTAAAAGGCTACCAAAATAAATAATCTGAAATTTAAAAAAAATCACACAAGAAATGACTGCATGACAGTGTTTCCATTTGTGTTTTTCATTTTATTTTTTTATTGTATTTTCAGTTTCATGTGCTTTTCTTGTGTCATTTATCTCAGGTGTCTTCAGTTTCTTGTTTCCTGCTCAAGGGAAAGTTTAGGCGACATCATCAGTACTGGGCTTTTATCATTTTTTTTTTACTTTCTGGATTTGTATAAATAGTTGATTGTGGGAAATCACATGATTGATTTTCAGTCTTCATGTCCTTCCAGTCCTGTCAATTAAATTGTTTCTTAAGATTTTCATCCTACAGTCAAATTCTGATTTTCATGGAAAAAACTTGACAGTTTAAATGTGTCATGTGGGATTTGTTGAGTCGTTTCAAAAGAATAAACAACATGAAGCAGAATAACATGAGCGCTGATGACACTAAGCTCCGCCCATCATGTAATGGAACCTCCTTTCCAGAGGCGGAGCTAGAGGGGGGGCCGGGGGGGCACCGCCCCCCCCCC
>SSNP01000070.1:1798944-1818173 GCA_006937955.1 Pachypanchax playfairii
GGGGGGGCCGGGGGGGCACCGCCCCCCCCCGACATCCCACTGGCCCCCCCAGGTGCCCCCCCCCCAGGTGATTGACATGTCACCCACCGTTATTCCGCAGTGGCTGGCCTTATTTGTGCAATATACACCATGTAATGCTGGCTTCAAGTAGCATGGGAAAGATAAACTTCCCCAGTTGTGAAGAGGAGATTACCAGTGTGTGTGCCTTTGTTGAATTGTAACACTGGAGGCTATCCTCAACTGACTGCGAGCTAGCATCTGCTCTAAAGAGATTAAACCAATCACAGTATTTTTAAAGGCAACACTAACAACAACAACACAATTTTTTTATATACTCAATTAATCCTATCAATTAGAACCATTAGAACACAGAACATGTCCATGTATATGTGTGTGTCTGTGTATATAGATATAGTACTGGTACTTGTCATTCTCAACTGTGTTAGTTGTCATTTTCAGTTGACCCCCCAGAGATATTCTTGGCCCCCCCATGGCCCCCCCAACGATAAAAGTCTAGCTCCGCCACTGCTCCTTTCAGTCTGTATTCAGTATAAATTTGTTCAAAACGTACTGATGTTAAACATTTGAGACTGATAACAGCAGCAACTTTCCTTCTTTGAGAAAAGCAGCACTTGGCATCATAATGGAACCTGTAATTGTATTCTCAGAGGCAAAACCTGCTACTGAAGAAATTCAAGAGATCTGCAATCTGGTGAGATTCAATCTACCTTCATTTATTTGTATTTTCATGTGAAAACTTTCAGCTGTGAGCCTAAATCTTGTTTTATGTCATTTTCACACAGATGATCGGCTTTGTGAAAAAAACCTACAAGGAAATGGTTGTAATTGAATACAAGGAATCAATTATACTAGTAAAAATATACCGCATCAAGGTAAACACGAAACATGATTTTAGTTTAGATGTATTTCAGCATCAATAACTCAATTGCACCAGGACCAAAATCAAAGAGACTCAGCAGCACTAAATTCACTCATGATTGTCACAAGGGAGACAACATGAACATTTTAACTGTTAGATTCAGTGGCTTTAAAACAGTGAAAGATTGTGTGTTCTTATCTAAAGTGTCACTTCTATTTCCCATCATGTTATTTATTAACATTCAAAGTAAAGAACAAAAAAAATCTAAGATGAATTTTGACTAAACTTGAGATGTTTTTTTTTTAAACACAATAATCAGAAGACTTTTTTAATGTCTCATGTTATTTACTGTCTTCAGGTTCATGTGGGAGACACTGATTGTCTCCATCTGCTGGGCAGTAAATTCATTTACACTAACAACAAAACTGGTTTTGATTTGATATAAATACAAAAACACACAAAAGATGATCCTCTCGACCCGCTTAAAGTTTCTCCCTGTTTCACTTTCCTTGCCGCCTGACCATTTTTTTTTTCTTCCTCAAAATAATGAATCTTTTTTTGAATTAAATGATACACCGTTTATTGCATTAAAACAATCCTGCAGTCTTAGTTCCCTGTTCTAACATATCATACATCCACTTGTTAACTCCTTTTAATTTTACAGTGTTTTCACTGAACAACGCAACAAATAAACTGTGTTTTATTGCTGTTCCTTGTTGTGATTTATTAACAGTGACTGACACAATTATTCAGCTTCTCTCTGTGTTTAACTTTGATTTCACCGATTTTCTGTATTTTTCATGAACTTTCATGAACCTAAATGTTTTGAGAAAAAAAAAAACATTCTTGTTTCATTTTTGCTCATTTTAATGAACTGAAAGGTTTCGATCATGACTAGATTTTTAATACAAAAGAGAATAATGATGGAAAAAGGGATGTTAAACAGATTAAATCAAAATACATTTAATTTCATTTTAAATCAACTTTACAGTAAGTCGTAAAATAATCCTTTAATGTTTTACTTTTGTTTTTTTTGATTAGTTTGGGAAAGGTGAATGTCATGATTCTTGTTAATTAACATTGTTAGTTCTTAAGAATTTCATTGTACATCCAAATCAGATTTACCTGGAAAAACGTCACGTAGAATTGGTTGAGCAACTTCTGAAGAATAAACAACATGAAGCAGAATAAAGTAAGTGCTGACAACACTAAGCTCCGCCCATCATAGTGGAACCTCCTTTCAGTCTGTCTGCAGTATAAATATGTTGAAAACTTACTGATGTTAAACATTTCAGACTGATACCAGCAGCAACTTTCCTTCTTTGAGAAAAGCAACAGAATTCATCAGAATTGAAATCATGGTTGGAGGATGGGAAGGTCCTTATGATCCTACTGATGAAGTTCAAGGGATTTGTCTAGTGGTGAGATTGAACCTGTTTTCAATAATCCTGAGTACCAAATAAAAAATATTTCAGTATTTAAGTCTTGTTTTCTTCATTATTTCTTTTTTTGTTATTTCTCAGTTGAAGGAGATAGTGGAGGAAAAAACACATCAGACTTATAAGGAATTCAAAGCAGTTCAATTCTGGCGACAGATTGTGGAAGGAACAAACTACTGGATCGAGGTTGTAAATCACTTTATTCCAATTTTATTCACTTAAAGTAAATTCAAAATATTTTAAAACACAATAACCAGAAGGATTCATTTATGTCACTATGTCATGATGTTATTTCCTGTCTGCAGGTTCAGGTGGGAGAAACTGATTGTCTCCTTCTGCTGGTCTTTGAAAGCCTTCCTATAAAGAACTCGATTGAGATCGCACTTAGGAGAGCAATACAAGACTGCAAGAAAGATGACTTATTCAACCCGGAGGAATTTGAAAAGAAATGAGAAAACAAACTTCGTACTTTATCATTAAATCACAGTCCTGTTATAAACACTGTTTAAAGTCAGTCTATGTAAATGATGAGTAAAATATGTATTTCAGTCATTTTGTCTGTTTACAAAATCCACAACGTTTGAATAAAAACTCCAAACATTTCTGTGAAAACTGACTCTGACTGTGAAAGTGTGAACAAATGTTTATGAAAATGCATCAATAAATGAGATTCATATGTCAAAACTCCACCCTGAAGTTTGATGTCTCAAATTTTCAAAAAGAAAGACTTTTCTTAAAAGCTGCCAAAATAAATCATCTGAATAAAAAATAAAATAAAAAATCAAACAAGAAATTAATGGATTAGTACTTTTGCTTCATCTGTTTTTTTTTTTTTCTCATCCGTCATTGTGAAGGTCTCTGTATTTGATAAAAAAAAACTACTCAGGGTTATTTTCAATTCAATTCAATAAAACTTTATTGTCCCCAAGGTCCCCAATCTGCATGGAGTTTGCGTGTTCTCCCCGTACATGTGTGTTACTAGGCAACTGAAGTATTTTCTCCTGGTTGAATTTGTTTTGTTCAGTTTAATTTTATTGGACATTCAAAAATTATTAATATGTTCCAGATTTTGCTTTAAAAACTTTTCAAAACAAATTAAATGTTTTTTCCTGACTTTAGATTTTGGTCCGGAATTCTTGTTTTTTTTTTTCATTTGTCTTTTTCATTTTATTATTTATTTATTTTTTTATTATCATATTTTCAGTTTCATGTGTTTTTTGTGTGTCTATTTCATTTCTCTGTTGTTTATCTCAGATGTCTTCAGTTTCTTGTTTCCTGCTCAAAGCAGAGTTAAAATAATATTGTCAGTACTGAACGTTTATCAATTTTAGGACTTGCAGTTTTTGGAACAACATTATTTTTTAGGTTCTGAGTTTCTATAAATAGTTGATTGTGGGAAATCTCATGATGGATTTTCAGTCTTCATGTCCTTTTAATCCTGTCAATTAAATTGTTTCTTAAGATTTTCATACAGTCAAATTCTGATTGAACTTGAGAGTTCAAACATGTCTTTATTTATCTAAAGAATAAACAACATGAAGCAGAATAATGGGATTTCTGAAGACACTAAGCTCCGCCCATCATGTAGTGGAACCTCCTTTTAGTCTGTCTGCAGTATAAATATGTTGAAATATGATGAAAACTTACTGATGTTAAACATTTGACTTAACTGTGTAATTTCCTGTCTGCGGGTTCAGGTGGGAAAACCTGATTATCTTCATCTGCTAGTCAGTCAACCATGACACTTTTTTGGGGACAAGGGTCAGAGGAGTAGCAAAACATAATAAATATGACGATCTCGACCCAGATGAATTAGAAAACAAATGAGAAATGTTTATCAAAATTAATCAATAAATGTGATTCAGATGTTACAACTCCCCCCTTAAGTCTGATTCATTTAATTAAAAAAAACAGATTAATTATTTTAAGGAAGAAAAAATAAATGTAATATCCATTATTATATTTTAACAACATATTAATCTTAGGATTTTTTAAATGTAAAGTTGATTTTTACTAACAAAGTGAAAATTCAATCTATTTTAATTTCATCTGGTTAACATCGCTTTTTTCCCCATTTTTCTGTTACATTGAAAATCTAATTAAAGATCAAAAACTTTCCTTTCATTATGGAAAACAAGATTGTTTTTTTTTTCTAAAAACATTCAAGTTCATGAACTTTTAAAAGTACCAAAATACAGAAAATCAGTGAAAATAGCTGAACAACAGTGTAAGTCACTGTTAATAAATCGCAACAAGGAACAGTAATTAAACACACTGTGTTCTAACTGTTTATTTGTTGATTCTTGTTGCAGTCAGTGAAAACACTGTAAAAAAACATTAATGTTTGTTCATATAATCTCACTCAACATCGACGTCACTGATCTGTTGATGGATTTTGTTACATGTTTAGTACAAACTTCTGGCATCAGTCCAATCTTTATCTCTAAATATGTTATATATGTTGAACCTTCCCTTTCTCTGGAAATGTTTCTTCATGGAGGACTTTAACTAGAACAATCAAGCAGATTTATGATCTGTTATAAAGAACGATGGCAAAAGACTGAAATCAGACAACTGAGACTGCAGGATTTTTTTTAATGCAATAAAGGGTGATTCTTTTAATTAAAAAGAAAAGAAAAATGATTATTTGGAGGAAGAAAAAATGTAGCCCAAAAAAATAATTGTAACATTCGCTTTTAAAAATCTAAACATATAATGTCAAATTAATTTTTAACGAGACTCACATAGTCTCTCTGTCTGAGGTCCAGCAGCATCAGTAAAGCAGAGGGTTCTGCAGGGACGTGGACTCAAAGCAAACTGAGCAACTGGTAAATGAATCAGACTTTACAGTGAAGTTGTAACATCTGGATCTCATTTATTTCATAAACATTTGTTTACATTTCTGTCACAGCTGGTTTCTACAGTTTTCATAGGAACTTTAATTTATCATGTAGTTTAAAGTCAAAGTGAAAATGTTTTACTCATCATTCACATAGACTGACTTTAACAGTATGTAATAAAACAGTGTTTATAACAGGACTGTAAATGAATGTAATGAACTCTCAGAATTTCAGAACATTTTTCTGCCAGTCAGCTGGAGGAAGATGAAACAGGTTATTTTTTTTACTGATTGAATTCCTTTGGGTCGAGAGGATCATCTTTCTTGTGCTTTTGTACGTCCTTAACTTTAAACGGTTGGGGAAATCTTGTTCCAGTGACTTGAACCCCCAGCAGATGGAGATAATCAGTGTCTCCCACCTGAATCTGAAGACAGTAAATGACATTATGAGACACTGACATTCATGAATTCTTCTGATTCATGTGTTTTTAAAGGCATGCTATGTAGAAAATGATGGATTTTATTTTCAACACCAGATGGCAGTAATGAGCTAAATCACAAATCACTTCCACAAACAACCAGAAAGGTATTATTCCTCACTCCAAGTCACATTTATTAGCCAGTAAAAATAATTCATGTGGCTGAAACCAAACTGTAGCAGTTCAGTCACTGGAGACACCGGATCTTCTGCTCTCCTTTCTTTTCACACACACGCATCCACCTGCACACCCAGAACTCACTGTCGTCACAAAACACCCATGATTTATCACCAGAAACAAACAGCAGTGAACATTTTGCACCAGTATAGAGACAAACATATCTGTTGTGGCGATCAAAAGAAAAAAAGTTGAAGTAAAATCAGTGGAGAAATGTTCAATGAAAACAAGCAGTTCAATAAACAGTTCAATTGAATCGAATTGTCTCAAAAACGAAATCTTATCCGACGCTAACTCGGACATGATACTTTGAGGTGCAGGAGGTCAGAATACTCACTCTAGTGATAGAAAAGGGTACTACAGGTTCGCCAGTACGACAAAAAATTTTAAAAGAACATATTAAAATTAAAATAAATCACATGTGAAATAATAATATGAATTCTACATATTAGGCCTTTAAATATACTGTGGCTCTTTAGAAAAAAGCCTTGCAAGTTTCATTTACATCCATATTTGATTTTTTTGTTCTTTGCTTTGAATATTGATGAATAACACGATGAGGAATAGAAGTGATTGTTACCTTGATCAGGTACCATGTTCCTCCACACAACACTTTGTTCCTGTATTCAATTGCTTTGTATTTCCCAAAAATATGTTTCATTTTTTCCTCTACTGGAATTTTCACCTGTACCAAAAACAAGAAGAAAAAGAGTTAAAGAAAAAAAGCATTTCGAACTTATGAAGAATAAACACAAATTAAATCTCACCATGACACACATTTCTTTAATGTCTTCTGTGGCGGGTTTTATCTCTGACCATTCTCCCATGGAAGACATTCTGAAGAAATCTGTTGCTTTTCTCAAAGAAGGAAAGTTGCTGCTGTTATCAGTCTAAAATGTGTAACATCAGTTAGTTTTGAACATATTTATACTGCAGACAGACTGAAAGGAGGTTCCACTACATGATGGGCGGAGCTTAGTGTCATTCTGTGTATTCTGCTTCCTGTTGTTTATTAAAAGATCAAAATTTAATCAATTTTTTAACAAGTATGAAGTAAAATCTTAAATAAATTAGCAAAATAACACTGTAATAAATACTTCAACCAATAGAAAATACTTCAGTGGTTTAGTTGACTAATGACAGAGTCTGAAACTGAACCAGTTTTATTCTTTCTCATAAATTTCTTTGTTAAAGAAAAATTTTCAGAAAAAACAAGTTATTCAGAGAAAAGTTTGGATTTATGTTAAATGTAACTACTGATAGTTTGTTGGCAAAATATTAATCTACCTACAGATTCTGAGAAAAATGACATTTATCAATTTGAACAATCTGTTAAGTCTGAAGTTCCCGTCTTCCAGAAACTAACTCCAACTATGTTAAAAATTCACCCGGGGTGGAAGAGGCTAAACAATCTGGAAGTTCCAGTAACAGAATCTTCTTCTGTTGATGTTTTTGACATGAATCTGTGCACGTCTACACAAATAGATTTCGTTTAAGGACCGGTAAAGGTTCTGAACCCCACCCATATGGTTTCCACTGATCCACCGAGCAGACAGTGTCTGGCCTCCACGGAAGGAAGACCAAGATTATAAAAACTAATTGACACGTGTATCGAACTCCTTTTGTATCAAACTAGTTCTTATAGATAAATTGCATTTGGAGAAAGAAAATCATAATCATTGACCCGATATTGTAGCATATGGTGTGTTGCAAGGAGAACCGAGCATGCAGCCGGCTCAGTGCAGCGCGTAACCAGTCTGAAAGCGAGGTAACGGGAGGCGTCTTCTTCTTCTGAGGTTTTGTGGTGTTTGTCAACCATCGTTGCACAGATTTCAACCAGAAATCACACAGATTTTGAAAAGTTTCTGAGTGTTTTGTGAGAATTCCCCGTCTATACCGAGAATGTGACGAGTGAAGTCGCTCCACGTGAGGTGTGTGACCACATGACATGATGAGATGAGATTTGCTTAAATTTTGGAAACAACACAATGTGCAACAGGTGCCTTCGTATGAATAATCACTGTGGTCCTTAATGGCCAAAAGTGCCAGGGTCGTTTTGTTGGTCCAGTCCAGCCTTGATGAGAATTAATGTGAATTGGACTTTTTGTATCTGTGCCTTGAAGTGAATTTTGTTAGGAACTGACACTTCACTAATCAAAATAGATTGAATTGAAACTAGGAATCCTTCCCACATCCGTTGCTATAGTGATCAGGTTGTTGGTGTCACACCACACTGCCAGGTTCTGAACCTTCTCTCCGCAAAAAGGACAATTGTTGTTAGAAATGAGTCCAATATTAATCTTATTATCTGCAAATTTCACAATTTTTAAACTGTAGTCTCTGATCACCATCAGGACCTGCTGCTTTCATAACGCTGAGATGACTGAGATCCTGCTGGACCTCGTATGTAGAAGGACAGAGAGACTGCATGAGTCTCATGGAGTTTCATCGTTGTTCTGGTCAAATTCAGTAAATAATTAGAATCTGAATCATTTTATTCACCAAATGTGAGGACATACAAGGAATTTACTTCCAGCAGATCGTGTCTCTCTAGTGTAAACAAAGAATAAATAAGAAAATCAGTAGGAAAGAAACTGTTCCAGTCCCTGTTGGTCCTGGTCTGCAGGGTCCAGCCTGCCAGAGGGAGACAGTTCAAAGAGACTGTGTGCAGAGTGGGAGGGGTCTTTTATTAGGTTTACTGTCCTCCTTTGAGTCCTTCCATAGTACAGGTCCTGAACAGAGGGCGGGGGGGCTCTGATGATGCACTCTGCAAGACTTTTACTTCCTGAACTCGGCTGAGCCTGTTGCTAGTTTGGGTGTGGTGGATGTTTCTCAGAGTCTGTCAGTTCTTTGATACTTTACCAACAATCTGTCAGTAAGCCTAGTTACATACATAAATCAAAACTTGTTTTCTAAATAACTTGCTGTCACACCTTCAGTCAGAACAAACTTAACTGGTTTAGTTTCAGAAGAATGTCATCAGGAAACTAAACTGAACTATTTTCTCCTATAGTAGAATTAATTAATACAATGTTATTTTTATGAAGGCCAATTTGTTCATTTTATTCAAGATTTTACTTTAGAAATTTTTTTAAAACTTATTAAAAGACTTTTTTTCCCCCGATTTTACGTGATGTAACTTTCTTGACTTTTTATCTTTTGTCTTCAGTTTTATGGGTTTTTTTTTCAGCTTCTTCAGTTTCTTGTTTCCTTCTCAAAACAGAGTTTTACTCACAGGCTGTTTTCATTGTTTGACATACAGTTTATGAAATGATTTCAATTTTTTAGTTTCTGGATATAAATATTTGATAAGTTTAGGTGTAGTGAATGTCACAGTTCTTGTCCAGTGTTGTCAGTTAAACATTATTATTTCTTAATAATTTGATCGGACATCCTAATTTACCTGGAAACGTGTCAAGTGGAATTTTTTGAGTCGTTTCTAAAGAATAAACAACATGAAGCAGATTTATGTGAGCTCTGATGACACTAAGTAGTATAAATAAAATGATTTTTTTCCTTCATTTAAGTCTTTTTTCTTCTTGTTGTTTTTAGTTAAGGTGGAAAACAAGTAGAGAAAAAATTAATTATTCTTATGACAAATTGCAAGCAACTGAATACAGGGAACTGATGTTGTGTTGAGCAACATGGTACCTGATCAAATTAACAATCACTTCTATTTCCCATCATGTTATTTATTAACATTCAAAGTAAAGAACATTAAAAAAAATCTAATATGAATTTTAATTCAACTTCACTGCCTTACAGAAAAATGTTCTTATAGTGTGAGGGTTAATTACATTCATTTACAGTCCTGTTATAAACATTGTTTTATTATTATGCTGCTATTATGTACTTTTGAAGTCAATCTGTATGAATCATGAGTAAAACCTGCATTTCAGTCATTTTTTTCTTTGAACTATACAATAAATTATGAAAACTATAGAAACCAGCTGTGACGGAAAAGTGAAATAAATGTTCATGAAAAAAAATCAATAAATGAGATTCAAATGTTGCAACTTCCCTCTGAAGTCTGATTCATTTGATTCAAAAAAAGAAAATTTTAGATTTTTTTTGGGGGGGGGAGAAAAAATGTTGCCTACATAAATCATTTTTAACAACATATTCTTACAATTTATTTCATTTAAAGCTGAATTTTTACCAACAAATTTGAAAGAAATTTTAATCTATTTAACATCATTTTTTTCACATCCTTATCAATTTTCTGTCACCTGCAGAGATCAAAAACTTTTATTTCATTACGTGAAACAAGACCGTTTTTGTGAATTTGCTTTATTTAGTGAACATTATGAACTGATCGTATCTTGTGTTCAACAGATACTTTCTCGTGCTCATAAGAAAGTATTTTCATGACCCATAGATTTACATTTTGTGATTCATGAAATACTTTTCTTGCACTGATAAAACACAAAACATCAGCTGCCTTTTACTTTTTGACAGCAGGAGATAATAACCAACTTCCTGCTGCACGTCTGTCTGTAATGCAGCTGGAACTGGTTTAACTACATTTAGTTCCTGAAACACAATAAATTCTGACACGAGCTGTCAACCAACGTTTGACATCAAGGCAATCTTTACTTTAAATATTTCTTTTTCCAAAATGATCTTTTCATTGAGGACAAATTATTTATAAATGAAAAGGTTCATGTGATTTCAATTTTTGTTGTGATTAATGTAATGTAGGATAATGTAAGGTAATGAAATGTGACTGTATTGACAGTGATGGGTGGGGAGAGGTGAACATACAGAGCTGGTTTGTGTGTATGTGTGTGCTGTTACGGTATTGCTTATCATCTTTATTTAGATTTATTTTTTATTACTATTATTATTTTTATTATTATTATGTATTATATATATATATATATATATATATATATATATCCCCTCGAAAATTAGATAACGTATCTCAAGGGGTTACTCCTCGTAATAAAGAACTGTGAAAGAAAGAAAGAAAGAAAGAAAGAAAGAAAGAAAGAAAGAAAGAAAGAAAGAAAGAAAGAAAGAAAGAAAGAAAGAAAGAAAGAAAGAAAGAAAGAAAGAAAGAAAGAAAGAAAGAAAGAATTAACATAGTACAGTATTGTTACACACAGTGGTTACTTTTTAGGAGAAACATATGTAAACTATTATAGAACGTATTAATAAAGAGATTCAGGTGTTGCTTCTCTGTTCTGGAGCCTGATTATTGGGCATGACAGATTTCTCAGTGGATTTTTGTCTCTTCTCTTTCTCTCCTTTGCTCTGATCTGTCTGATTAATGTTCGTTTACATCCACGATGACACTGAGACTGACTGTGTTTGATCGACAGAACCTGAAGCCTGTGGAACCGATTTAGGCTCAAACATATGCGCATCAAAACTGATTCTTTTCATATCATGAGTTAATTTCTCATTCAGAAAGAAACCAACGCTCAGAAACGGCAGATTCTTGATCTGATTCTGCATTTTCTGACATAGTTACTAACATAGTAAATCACTTTTACATTTCCTGTTTCCCCTTTTTGTCACTTCCAGTAAATGCTCTTTCCTCAAAAAACTGCAGCGATATTCCAAAAATATGCATATTTGAGATTTTCTTACTCGAAATCTCTGCATCCTGGTTTAAGTGGAAAGGTTTCCGCAGGGCACAAATGTAATATCGATATGAAGTAGCAAAATTACATAAAATCACATCAGATACACTTTAAAGAGGCCCTTCCATTAAAAACGTTTTTTCTGAGGTTTCTGTTGAATATTTTAGCTCCACAGGTGTTCTTACCTTCATAGTGGGTGTGAAAACAGGTCAAACAACTTCTCTTTCAGTTTTAATCTCTCAAACTACGCAGGTGGCGATAACACCCGAATTCTCCCGAGTCTGAACGGCCTGTATCTGTTCCTTTGCTAGTATTCATCAGCTCCTGCAGTTGAAACCACACCTAGCATGCTGCTGGCTAAAAGCTGTAGCATAACATAGCAAACAGGAAGACACGACATCTGACGTTGACATGCGCAGTGGGGCAGGAAACAGTATACCTTGCTCTAATAGGCTAGTTTGTTAGCCAATCAGAGCATATTCGAACGATGAATATGAACGAGCTGCTGACGAAGCAGCCTGACGGAACCACCCGAATTTTAACGCAGACAGATTGAAAGGTCTGTTAATCAGTGTTTCCTGACGTTTTTAGATATAAAATGTTTCATATTACAGGTTAATACTTAAGAAATAACCACAAAGTCCTGAAATTTGTATGAAACGGCCTCTTTAAAATAAGAAACACACCTCAGATCATTATTTCAGGTGTCAACATTTGGTTGATTCGTGTAGTTTTTATCTTGCTGCTGCATATTCAAACATTATTTTTACTCATATTTACTTGAAATTAATGCTTAAAAACAATGTTACTGTGTGGCAGAGAAAAGGCGGGACTTTCATGTCTAGAGTGCAGACTCTAATTTAAAGTTTTAAACAGCTGGAGTAGATTTTAGATTTACCTTGTTGATTATTATATGAAAAAATATTCTGAAAATGATGCAAAACAGGAACAACAGAAGTCGCTTGAAAACAGTTCATTGTGTTTTTTTTATAAAAACTCTTTGTACAATAACGTTCTGTAAGGAAACACAGATGACACTTTTACAGCGGTGGTGATGTTACACGATGATCAGTGATCTGGAAAGGAGGTCCGAGTGGTCTGGATGGAGACCAGCCTGCATCGAGGACTCCGCAAAACCTCACAGGCTCAGATCCAGTCTGGATTTAAACGTCAAGAGAAACAGCTCGTCTCTTCAGATAAAGCTTCGCTTTGCTTTCGGGGGCATGTAGTGGATTTTACACCTTTCATAGAAAACCTGAAAACAAAGACGGCAGTTAGAAACCTAAAAGATTTATATGTAGGTATGTGATGATAATTCTGAGATCACGCTACCTTCAGACTTCTATCATTAACGACTTCTTCAACATTCAGCTCTGATTGCATCAGCTTTAACTGCACACAGAAACAAAAAAGATTATAAACAATCTTATGTTTCTGTTGCCAGGAAGAAAATCTGGTTAATAAGATAAAAATAAATTCAAATAAACATCTGGCTTTAGCAGGTTCATCATAAATTAAATGTTGAAGATTAAGTGTTATAAGGGTGGAACATGTTAAAATGTTCTGGTTTCTCCTGGTGGAGGATTTTATATGTTCATTTATCGCGTGTGGTCGGAGAGTTTTGGACATAAAAGCAAAAAATCGTGGACTTATTTCCTTCCTGTTGCATTGACGGCACTCACATTCGTCTGCTCCTTTCTGAGCTGTTTGATTAGTTCCAGATTGTTGCCGTCTTTCGCTCGTTCTTCCCGCAGCTGTCCCACCAGCTCAGATTTCTGAGCTACACAGGCTTTGATGGCTTTGTCTCTTGTCTGATGAGCTTCCATCAACTGCAGGAAACAGAGGAATCAAAATCGTTACCATGTAGAAAACTGCAGTAAATGTGTTCTACTTCTTTCCATACTCACAGACTCATAGAGTTTTTTGCAGGTTTGCGTGGCGTCTACTTTTCCTGAGAATGAAACTGTGGGCACAGTCGTGTTCAGGGAGTGGACGATGCGGTCATCTATTGTCCGCATCTCCTTCAGCATTTCCTGGAAAACAAAGCGATGCAAAGATGGTGAGCAGCTTCACATCAACTCAGAACAACAACAGAATGATCAGATGGCAAAATAAACCTTTTAATTCATCTGGCTGGGCTTGAAACATTTACAACCACTAGAGGGAGCTGTGGGTTCAAATTAGAAGCCAATCTAACTGTTTTGAGAGATTTTGTGATTCATTCATTTCAAGGTTTCTTTTATTTTCCACCCCAAGATTTCTTATTACATAGTTTCATTATTCTTCTGTCAAAATTCCAGAACAGAAAGACACCCCCACACAAATTATTCATCAAAACCTCCACCTTGGTAACGACATTACTGTCATAACGTTTACTTGCAAATCCGTGTTACCAAACCAACCTCGAAATGCCCCACGGCACAGACCACCAGTTGTTATTATCCATACAATACATCGAACTGACTGGGTCGAACACCAAATGTGCACTATCACGATTTGGTGGCGTTTGCAGTTGCCATGACAATATACAGAAAAACTAAACCTTGCCTTATTGAGAATGATTGTAAAACACTTCGAAAAGGGTAAAAACTTGATCCTGTTCCAGAAGTTACTGCATCAACATACTTTTTATCTCTCACAAGACATGGGTCTATCAGAGATTTAAAGAACTACTATTGCTGTGTAACCGTGGCAACACAATTCACCATCAGAAGCACCTTCTGAGCTTACAGGACAGACAGTGTGACCCGTGACACATCAAATTGATTGGTTTGCTCATTAGAAGTAAAAGATCACAGCATTTTGGGTCACCATGGTGACACACCTCGCCAGAAACCACACCTGAAATATTCATCATACTTTTTCTTTTTAAAACCCAATGAGACAAACAAATAAAAAACAAACCCTAGCAGTGAAACTACCGTGTTCAGAAAATGTGGATTAATTTTTAAACAGATTAGTTAAAGGTTAATGCTATATTTTTCCCATAAACCTTGACATACTCATGTAGCTCTCCATATATATTATACATATATAATAATATGAATTTATGTATAACTTTTTTTTTTTAAATCAGTAAAAAGCTCATGAATAATTCAGAGAAATCCCAAACACGAGTCCGTTAATTCCTGAAGAACTTGCTACCAGTTTTCTGTAATCCCGTTGGATCCTTGAAGAAGGGTCACAAATAAAGTCTCTGTCCCTTCACCATTTGGAACCTCATAAATTAGACTGTCACTCGGTAGTTTGCAAATATCTCTGAATCCTGTGTCATTACCTGAAACATGGAAAAGTCATCACAGACTAAAGTTCCACCGGGCGCCGCCATAGTGGATTGCAGGGTCCTCCACAGAGTCAGTCTGATGTCAGTGTTCAGCACAGCGCCTGAACGGAAACCACCATTTATCTGAGTTTTTTATTGTATAATATGATGTTATGTTTAAATAGAGCTGAATCCCGACTAATAACGTACATCTTTTTGTTGTAATTGCATCAGATATAGAATTAGTTTTCACAATGTTATTTTCCGTATTTCCGGATCTGAAAACTGACCAGTAATTTTCGTGTCTTATAATCTTAGAAAAGTACAATAATAACCCCAGCTATTGAGGGTGCATTGTATACCAAAGGAAAAGAAACTGTACATGTTTTTTTCTGCAGTTCCTGACACTTAAACATTACCATCTACATTTTTAAGACCTATCCAAATTGTGATCAGGCACATTGCAGGCGCTTCAACTTGGGCCCTGTTTTGGTTGTTGACTTTCAGAGGCTGAAGGGGACAAAGAAGCTGCAGGATTTTACGACGCACTTTAGGACCGTACAGACTCAGCAAACAGTTCGTCAACAGGTCCAACATGAATTTTATGAGATCTCGCCTTTCCGCGAGGAACCTAATAGGTTCGTATTTGTACTGAATTTCCTGTATATAACCTGTAAATAACCAGCAGTCGCGTTTGGGGTTTTGCGGTTAACTGAAGTTTTACTAATATAAGTTGTTCTTGTCGTTTGGGAGTTACATTGTTTTAAATATAATTTCGCATTTATTTGTTTGTAACCAAATCAGTTATTTGTTGGTTTAACGTTAAAATATGATTAATTATCCACCGTGTGACCATTTTAAATCAGACTCGTCGTATGTTAATAGGTAAAATAAATTCGCAGTTAACAGAAATTTGACAAATTTCTCGGTTTTAATTTGGAGTCAGATCGTATGAGAGCAGCAACCTCGGTTAGTGAAAATGATCCTATATCCATAACAATCTGCAGGAAAAACAAAACAAGCCTCTGTTGTCGCACTACAACAGACAACACACTCAATCCTGTTTTCTTTTCTACACAGGTCAGAGTCAGAGATTTAGAGGGATGTGCAATAAGCTGCAGGAAACCAAAGCAGAGTCTTCGCCTGCAGCTCCGGCACAAGGTAGCGCTTTAAGACAAACTCTGTATCTTTGATATTTTTTGTCTCAACATTCTCCACCCTGCACTGAAACCTGATCTCCGTCAACATCTGTTAAGCTTTTACTTGTTGCGCATAAACTTGTTTCATGTCTGAGTACATTTACAGGATGTTATTATGAAAACTGTTAAAAAGTACTTTGGGGATTATCAGAACCGTGAAAAACACACTGTACTTTTGTGTAGAGTTTTGTGCATCACATCCCCGAGTACTTTCTAAAGTTACTGGTGTGTTTGTTTATGATCCCAAAGGACCAAGAGAAACACGAGATGTTTAGTGACAGCTCTGTGTGATGGAGGAAATAGCTGATTTGTGCGCAGGAAGTGGATAAGCTGACGTGCATCTGTTTGTTTGTTTTGTTCTTTCACACAGAATCTCGTCCGTTATTCAAAGTCCCAGGCTACAGACCCTCTGAGTCGGACAAGAAGATGCTAGTCTGGGCTGGGCGCTTTAAGTCCATGGACCAGATACCAGAGATTGTGTCGTAAGTAGCCTCTTCCTGTTTATGCCAGACCTCCCAGCACACCGTTGTCGTCTTGATTGCTTCCACATCACAAGAACAGGGCTAATTTAACTGGATGAGCGGCGGTGCATCGTGTAGCTGGTTTGCTGACACAGCTGTGTTTCAAACAAGCCATCTGTAGCTGGAGATAATTACAGTGGCTCCCACAGATCACATGTGATCTGCTGCTGAGATAAAAAAGCCCACCTGTTGGACTCATGGGGCTCAGAGGAAAAACTCCAGAGAGAATCAAAATCTTTAATTGTTCATGTTCCAAATGTTGACATAAGATGTGAAGATAAGTTTGAAAAGCCAGTGATGACAGTTCCTTCTACACGTGTTGCTGTCAACATGGTGCTGAGCTTTAAAAAACATCACCGAACAGCTGTTTTCTGCATCGATTTTTACTTTTAAATACCTGTTTTTGTAGGTTTGAGATGATCGACTCTGCCAGGAATAAAATCCGAGTGAAAGCAGCCTACGTCATGATGGGGTTGACATTAGGAGCCTGTGTGTTGATGGTGATTATGGGCAAAAGGGTGAGTAATGGTGACAATGCAAAATTTAATAGTATGCACCCGCCTACGGGACAAAAAGAGAAGTGGAAGAACAGGATTTGAGCCTGCCCGCACTCGTAGCTTGATCTCAGTCATCTTATAAATAAACCAGGAGTAAAAGTTCTTACATCTCATGTAACGAGCTTTAAATCTTAAAAATTACAAGTTGAAACCAAAACAAACTTCTTGGTTTCAAAATAAAGAAGCTGCAAATTAGCTAAATGTTTAATTTTAAATGCTCAATGGTGTTTTTATTTTTTGCAGGCTGCAAGCAGGAACGAGTCTTTAACCTATTACAACATGGAGAAAAAAGCCAAATGGAGGGAGGAAGTCGGGAAAGAATCAAATCAGTGATGGACATTTTGTCCCAACAGAGTCGTAATACATGGGACACTGTGTCTCCTTTCCTGCTGTATGTATCACAGCTCTCATCTTAGGGAGCAGTTAGAATAACCATAAAAATATCGGAGCAGTTAGCACTTAATGGCACCTTTTAAACCAGGAGATTGGCCTTACGATACAGGAACTTTGGCAGGAACATTTAAAACTCTGAAGTTTTGTATTGAATGACACCTTAATGAAATAAAACCAGGGAGTTTTAAAATGATATGACTCACCTGTTCCTAAACCCAGAGGTGTGATAAGAAAATAAGTGGAGGCGAGAAATTCTGTTTTGATTGGATAAGTGCAGAATACTAAAATATTTGAAATGTTGGTTGTTGTATTTTTAGCTTTGTTTAGTCACATTATATTTGAGTTAGAAAAAAAAAAATTTATATCAGAACTGATTCTTTTATTGTGTTCATAAACCAATATAATTTTGTTTATAGCCTTTGTGGCATCTGTGTGTAGAAAACAGTCACGAAAAACCCAACAGATCAATAAAGTAATGCTTCTTGAGATGTGTCATCTGATTTCTACTGATCATTTATCTGTAACCATGGTAACTGAAGCTGGGAATGTTGGTCGGGACTAATTGTCAAAAGCTTGAATATGTGTTCTTTACAATATCATTAAAATGTAGATATTGGAATGTTTTAAAACTAATTTACCTACAACTTTATGAACATTTCGCTAACAGTTGCTGTAATTTGTTTAAATTGTGTAATAATTATTAATGAAAGTTACCACTTGTATCAGTTTATGAAACAAGTTTTATGCAAATGAAATAACAGAGGACAGATGCACAAACCCAACACAACAAACAGTAATAAACATGTAGAGCTGGTCATCTCAATGAGAATCAAACAGAAGTAAGCAATGTGAAGAGGACCTGGTTAACAAACATTCAGTCACACTAAGGTGATCATTAGAACTTTTAAGTTCTTTTAATCTGGGTTTTCTTTTATGAGGAAGGATTTTCATTGAATGGGGATTATGGCACCATCAACTACCGATACTAACACCCAAATAAAAACAAACAACCTCAGGTTGATCCATGTGTTGATTTGGCATGATCAAATTGGAAAAATCTATTTGAACATGTTGGAAGTCACATAATCGACTCCTTACAGCTTAAACAGCCAATTTTCCAAATCCAGAAATTTCTTTGTAAGAAAGAAGCTCTTCTAGCTTTTGAGGCATTGTGATCCTCTAATAATGAAAAATCTTCGCTGAGTTTCAGTCCATAATCTGCCCGAGCCCCCCTTAAGGGGGGAGGCTGAACAGTGTCATTTTTTGTCACACCAGGGAAGGGGACGAGGACAAGACCGCACCTCTTTACATTTCACTTCCTGAGGAGGAAGAGCCGTGTCATCAACCAATTAAACAGAGAATATAGAAATGACCGTCGATGAACAGGCTTCGGTCCAGAACTAAAGTGCTGCAAATTAAATGAAATTATAGTTTAAGAAAAATCCCGCTGGTTTGCTGCTGGACAGAATCTAGAGTTATATAGTCTGATTTGTTTTGTCCAAGTCCGTCCAAATGTCTCAGTGCAAGGGAAGACTCCAATTCCCATGGTTCCATGGGGTTATTATTTACGTCACATCAAAGGAGGCAGTCTAAATTCTTTGCGCCTGGAGCCAGTATTGGTGGAAGAGTCCCCAATACTGGTGAGAGGAATGATATGAGATTTTGGTGGGAATGCAAGCAGCGCCGCGCCACCCCACAGCAACAAAGTTAAGTTTCTGATTATTCCATCTGTGGTTCCATAGAGGAAGTTAAACCTCCCTTTGAGAGCTAAGTGCCTTTCATAGAAGTCCGTAGAGTCCTGTGACACAATCAAACATGTGGTCAAAGTTTCAAAGTCAGTCCAGTGTTTAGGCTTGATCATTCTCCGAGGGCGGGGGGGGAGGGGGGGGGGGGGG
>SSNP01000070.1:1818183-1873885 GCA_006937955.1 Pachypanchax playfairii
GGGGGGGGGGGGGGGGGGGGGGGGGGGGGGGGGGGGGCATCCACATTGATTTGTCGGGTCATTAATGCTTCACACAGGCGGTGCAGTCCAAAGTCTCCCATTGAATGAGAGATGGAGCTTGTTGATTTTATGTGAACAAGGAGAGGAATATGGAACTACGGTACAAGGAAAATCCAGCAGAGGGCGATAACAGGATCTGATCAGGTGAGGAGGAGCTCAGAATATAAAGAAGTCAGCACAAAACAGAATGATTAATTAAACCTTCACAAACTGGCTGACAGGACTGCAGAAACTGACCCATGTTGGACGTACGCACGGACACCTGCTCCTGTAATGGTACATCTTTTTATCATCATGACAAATGATTAAGTTCACCTCCCAGTCTGGAAGAGAAGGAAAGGGAGGGAACGCCGAGGGCTGCTGTCACCCAAGATGTTGGCTGCAGGGCAGAGACGGAGAAGTGAGCGTGAGGTGAAGATGGAGCAGGAGCACGGTGGGAAGGGTGAGTTTAGCATTATAGCTGGAAGCCCTCCATCGGGGCATCGCACTGCTGGAAGAGGAACTGCTGCTGCTGCACGTCAACAGCCGGAGCAAGAGACGGGTCCTCGTCTTCAGTGTTGAAGTGGCGCTCGATCAGATCAAAGGCTTTCTGATAGATTTCCTGGTTCTCGTGGCCCTGCAGGAACTCCAGCTTATCCAGACCTGAGAAGAAATTACAACCATTGTATGTGCTGATTTAAGCTTTCAGTGTTTGATTATTTATAATATGAAAAAGATTTCACTTCAGCCTGTGGTTTTATTTTATTAGTTTTGCATTCCAGAAACTGTAAAGATAAAAAAATACCTATTTTCATCATGGAAGCAGAGAAAACAGTTCATTCTAACCGTATGCTTCCTCGATGAGCGCGCAGTACGGGTTGATGCCTCCTCCCCTTTTGGCCTCCAGTTCTCCGAGCCGCAGGATGTTCTCGAGACCATTCAGAGCCACCTGAACTATTTTGGAGTCCATGAGTGTGAGTAGGTCACACAGAGGTTTAATACAGCCAAGCTCCACAAGATGCCTGCAGGTGACAAACACACAGACTATTAATCACAAAACTGTTTTTGGAAAAGGTATTTGACTGAAAAGTTTCAGTTTGTCTCAATTAACCAAAACTACAGTAAAATCCTTAAGATGAGGAATAAAATCTGACAGATTATTTACTGCTGTTTGTTAGTTTTGAAGTTTTTCAGACATTAATTCTAAATAACTTCAGGGCATTAGGGAATCCTTAAATTTATGCAATAAAACAACAAAATTGATGTGTGTTTTCATCATATTCCATTATTATTTTCTCTGTGGTACAAATTTAAGTCTTTCCTCAAGACACCAGCTGTTTATTAGACTAAATTAAGATAAAACTGTAGCTGCTTCTAATATGATAAACCGCCCTGGTCCTGTACCTAATCTGCTCTGCAGAGCCGCCTGAGGTGGCGTTGGTAATGGCCCACGCTGCTTCCTTCCTTGTGCGAAACTCTGCTACTTGCAGGATGGTGATGAGAGGCGGCAGCAGACCTGCATCTATCACCATCTGTAATAAGAGGAGGCAACTCTGTAGATATAGTCACACATTTACATCTTCTATTAAATAAAAAAGCAAAGTGTGCAGACGAACTTGTATTTGTGCTCGATTCCCTGCAGTGATGTTGGAGATCGTCCAACATGCTTCCTTTTTAATAGACTCCTTGGGGCTGCTCAGAAGGTGAAGTAGGGACTGCAGTGCTGAGCAGTTCAGAATCACCTAAAAGGATATGCACAGTTAAAACATATACACCACTACAGCACAGACACTGGAAGGGTTTGTATTAAACTGTGCCATTACTTGTGTCTGCAGATCGTCTCCAGTGACGATGTTCCCAACGGCCCGCAGTGCAGGAGACACCACCTTATAATCAGAGTGCCTGGAGGGAAGCAGAATTGTCAGTGCTCACGTTGTTTCTTCAATCAGCTAAATATTCACAATCAACCCACATTTGGATTTTATACAAGAAATAGTGCAAAATAGTGTTTGTTTACTGCCATGAAACTTGACACATTTAACCAACAAGCTTCTTGGTACAAGAATCTCTCAGCAGTTTGTGTTATGTGTTTAAGTTCTTACATAAGCAACTCCACCAGCCTCCGACAGACTCCTGAGTCAATAACAGCCTGGATTTTGTCATTGGGTCCATCAGATAGGTAGGACAGTGCCCAGCATGCATCAGCCAGGATGTCTGTGTCATTGACAAACAGCAGCCAGGACAGCACACTGAGACACGGGGACACCTAGAGGAAACAATGACACATGGTGAAGCAGCAGAAGAAATCACAATTCTGTGAGTTCAAATCAAAGAGATAAGAAACATTCTAGTGTGTGACCTTGAAACATGAGCCTTGCTATACTTTAATAATGTGAGAGATGTGCAGTTGCTATAGTGATAGTTCATCTTGGCAAATTACCTTAGCAAAGTCCGGAGGTGGGTTCTTTCCTCTGCACAGGTTTGAGAGCGCCCACACTGCATTCCTCATCATCGTTAGACGATTCTGTTTGGCCAATAACCTGCAAGTGGGATTTTACAGAGGAAATGTGTCAAGTTGCTGTTTAACTCCAAGTATTTAGAAATAAATATTTAGAGGATGACAATGTAACACTGGGTTGCTACTAACTGCAGCAGGGAGGGCAGGATGTTGCAGTCTATGACAAAATCTCTACATTCTGTGCTATCGCCAGCTATGTTCCCCAAGGCCCACACTGCCTGAGGAGTAAAGCAGTTGTTCAAGTTAGACAAAAAGCAAAAGATCAAAGAGTAATTTTCAATAACAAAACAATAATGAGACAGATAAAGGACTATGACAAAGACATGCGATTAAAAACAATTACCTGATAGATGCCGAAGATGTAGAGGAAAGTCAGGAAATCGTACTCACCTGTTCCTGTACGTCTTCAAAATCTGAGCTAAGCATCTCTATGAAAATGGGAACAGCTCCTGCTTGGATTACAACCCGTGTCTGATGGGATGTACCTGACGCAATGTTGGTCAACACCCAGGCTGCCTCAAACTAAAAAATATAATAAGGCAAATTTAAGAAGCATGTTGAGTACTAGAACTACAAGTTACCACAGGAAGTCGCTTCATGCTACATTAGCTTTAATGGCCTTTTAACATTTACACTATCGTGCAGCAATATTAAAGAAACTTACCTGCAATGTGCAGTTTTCTCTTCTTTTGAGAAACTCAACAAAACGCTCCACCACCCCTTGAGTGGCTATAACTTCATCAATGGGTGGGTTTGGTTCTGTGTGGGATACACAGTAAAGGAAGGTAAAAAAATAAATGTTGCATTACAACCACAAAAGAATGTCACTTAGGTAGTAAACGAATTCGCTGTACCTTTAGAAAGAAGTTTCCTAAAGCGCTGAGTGCCTATTAGCTGCTGCTCAGGGGAGCTGGAGAAGATCATCTGAATCATGTCTTCAGAGATCACCCCACCCTGTTAGGAGCAGTGATAAATATGCTTTCTCATTTTATACAATAAATATAATAATGGATTTACATAGAAAGCAGGAATGAATTCTTTCTTACCATGAGTGGGTCCAGATTGTTCGCCTGCGATTCCAGATAGCCACTATCTGCCATTCCATCTTCTTCGAGGGTGCCGTCATCCTCCACAGTGGCGACATTTCTCCTTTTAAAAAGCTGTAAGAGAACAAAACAAATGTATTCAGACAATGTATTTTCATATTACCTGCTTACTGTTATGTCAGTGCTGTGGACATGACTTCAGGATTGTTTGAGCGGTTGTTTTTCTATTTCACTGTCACATTCCACATTTTACTTACTTGTTCATCCTTCTTCTGTTTCCTAAGTTGTAGACCTTCTTCTTCCCTCCTCCTCCTCATCTCGTCTGTATTGAGGGATTTGTTTTTGTAGCTCTTAAGTCGTGCATTGTCCTTACCTTGACTCATGGTGCAACCTGACAGACAAATTAATAGATATCAGTCACACAGACTTTGGTGTGATTTGGGGCAGTTCTTTTACCTCCATAACAGGACTTCGTTAATACACGTCTAGATCTTAGTTTTCACATCAGCTGTGAAATGCATGTAATCCACAGTCCCTTGTTTTTCTATTATCACCAGACTTATTAGGAAAATCCATATCTAAGGATTTTACGTTCACGCTGCAACTTCAGCAGTCTTTCACAAAACTAGAGAGTAGATCATTCTTCTGAATCAACATTGCTTAACTGAAAGCACAAAGACACATTCTTGCACGCAGGTTAGCTTTCTGACTCTACACTGGACAGTTTGGGCAAAAACGTGTTTCATTTGATTAGGCAAGAGCGGAAACTTGCCGATAACGGTTCACACAGCTGAAAAATACCGATCAAAACTACATTGGGGTCCAGACTTGGTCAGAGGGCTAATGTCACAGCGGTTGTTAGCCTCCTATACTTCCGAAAGCTAGTGGCTAACTGGATGTTAGCTGAGCTCGAGACGCAGCTTAGCACAGTCACTAAACAGCCCGACATTTCCCAAACGTTCCTGGCTAAAATAATACAATTATCTCTCCATTGTCAAGGTTTAACTAACGTATTCATTATAAATGTGTATATATGTAATTATCTCACCAGTCAGTTCAAGCTCGTAATCCCCTTATTCGTTAGGCCACCGTTTGTACAGCCGTCGCCGGTATGTTACTGCGCATGCGTAACACTGAACGCTCCAAGAAACTCCAAGTGCGTATCAGTGCGTATCTGTAGCTCCTCCCACTCTGAATCCCCCGCCGTTGTCAAGTCCACCACCGTTAAGCCTCAAGTGTTTTGCGGTAGGGCATGACGTGTTCAACATGTTGTTATGTATAACGTTTTGCCCAAACTGTACCTTAACCCGACCCTGACGTGTAACCTTATCCTAACCTAACATCTAAACCCTACCTTGACCTCCAAGTATGCGTGATGCTACGGACTTGAAGAGGAATCAAAGCGTTGGGGCTTCAAAGTGGTGTTGGGGGTCTGTGGCTGGCTATTTATCATTGGCTGTTTTGTGAATATCAGAAAAATGCAAAACGTAGGTTACGACAAAAAATAACTCTTCATACCTCAAAGTTTTAGGTATGAAGAGTTTTTGTCTTCATACCGTTCCAAAGGTAATTTTTTACAATATGACGTGATAATGAGGCAGTGTTTTCAACTTCAAAGAGGGCAGCTGTCCGCCCTCTCTTAGGTTAAATGATGCCCAACAGTGCAGGTGTCAATTAAAGGGCCTTTTTTAAAGCGATTAGACCAGACACTCCGTCGCCGATGACCATCAGATGACCTGAGGTTGACCGCACGCCGTGTGTGCGCACCGCACCCACCCACAAACAAACACACACACACACGTGTGTTTTGGTATCCTTATGGGGACCGTCCATTGACTTCCATTGATTTTAGTAACTAGATTTATACCTAACCCAAACCCTTTTCCTAACCTTAACCATTACTGATCTATAACTAACCCTAAGACTAACTAAAACTCTATTCACACCATACCTATAAACCTAACCCCTAACCCTAAAAAGGGGAGTCCCCCCCATGGGGACCAGGCTTCGGTCCCCACAAGAACCCTCGGACCCCAGAAAGATAGTAAAAGTCAGGAAACGGGTCCCCAGGAGGTCAGAAATACAACCCCCCCCCCCCCCCCCCCCCCCCCCCCCCCACACACACACACACACACAAACCATCAAACTGCATAACCGAAACACCTGCAGGACATAAACATTGTTGCAGTTTCATGTCATTTTTAGATGTCTATAAATATACCACAATTAATGCGCTCCAACGCAAACTGCGTTTCCTTCCATAAACAACAACAATGCAACAAAGAGCTGATATCCAGAAGTCCTTCCTCTGCAACGGGGGTTATTTTGATATGTGGCACGACTACATGAACCTGAGCAAGCTGCTGAGCAAGCCGAGTGACCAGCGTGAGGTAGATCTCGGGGTCACAGAGGAGCCCAAGAAGGAACCAGCAGCCCAGTGGATCCACATCCAGATCCCAGCAAAGCGGAGGAACTCCAAGAACTCTACAGAAAGCGGTTCCAGCAGCAGTTTGTCAGACACCAGCTGCGGCTCGACATCAGGAGACTACTGCCGCTTCTGCAAGCAGAACGGAGAGTCCACGCGGGTTTACAGGTCCCACACGCTCCGATCAGACGACGGGAAAATCCTCTGCCCCATCCTCCAGAACTACACCTGTCCCATCTGTGGAGCCACCGGGGAACACGCTCACACGCGCAGGTACTGTCCTCACCTGAAACAGCAGGAGGATGAGAAGATGCTTCCCAGCTTCAAGTTCTGGTAGCCTCACTCAAGGTGCTGTCAGATGTTAATAACTGTACATAATTATTCATGAATGTCACGTGTTCTGTCTTACACAAACATTCTGATTCCAATGTAACAACAAGAAGGTTGGAATGTGTTCATGCACACAGCTGGTTCCTGTTTGAATCAAGAACATGTTCCGCTGCAGAGAACCTGATCTGTACATCCTGTTAAAGGACGTTTATCTTAAAACTTTTATGTCTTTATTTGTATGCCTGCAAATGATTTCGTGAAGAGTTTTTGTTGCAGTAGTTTTTGTTGTTGTTTTAAAAGTGTTTGTTATTTACAAAGAGCCACAATCACCTGTTGGAATAATAAACAATTTCAAAAGTGGGAATTCTGTGAATGTTTTGTTTCATGAGCCCTCGTGTTTTTCAGATCATTTTGGTGTGTCGCTTCCTGTCATGTTGATGCTTTTATTTGTTTATGATCTAAAGTTTTATCAGAGATGTAGCACTGATCTAAATAACAAACAAACGGACACTTTTGAGTCATGATTTCACAGGGGATCAACATTTTATCACAAGCCAATAGAAACTGAACTAATTAATTGATTTTAATCTTAAAAAAAACATTCACACATGATTTTTTTAGGTTTTAAAATAGAAAGTTAGTCCCTGAATAAAACATCTATTGTGTTTATGATGATAAAATAATTATCTAAAACAGGGGAAATAAGTTCTGGTCCTTCAGTGACACCATACGGTTTTTAGGACGCCTCTCTGCTCCAACATGTCGGACTGAAAGAAAAGGTTGGGGATTAGGTGTATTGGAGCAGGTTGACATGTAAAACATGCAGGATCATGTGTAGTTTTACATAACACCGGTGTAGTACTCAACACTTTCACTTAGTAAACCTGCCATCAGCTCTTTTCATTCACCTGTAAGACCAGGAGGATTTTTTCTCAGTTAGCAGCAGCTCATCGTTTCATAACTTCAGCAGCTCAATAAAAACTACAATTAGTCCACAGCCAATCGTAACAGAGCAGACGGTCTTCTCACCTGCTGAGGCTGGACCAAAGAACTCACCTGAATGTACGAGTGGTCATAAACATGGTGTTATCCAACAGACTGAGGGGCCAAAGTCTTCCTCTTGCATGTCATAATGAGTAATAAAGAGGAGTAGGTCTCAGGTGATGCCTTTTGTTTTCATTCAGTCTTTCACCTGTCAACAGTCCCTCGACTTCAGTGATGTAAGATTCAAACGCACACGTGCAGAAGTGTCATAAAAGTCCCTCTGTTACACAACGAGATCCTTTAAATGAGATGAAGCCCCTCTTTCACTCCAGTCTCTGTGTTTCACGGCTCTCATCACAGGAGACGGTGAGTTCAAAGCTTCTTTGATGCTGTTATTCAAGACGGGGACTCGATCGTTTACATGATATATATAGTTTCTGTTTTAATAACTGCGTTTTCAGATAAGTCAAAGTTTTAATAATGGCAAAACACAGCATTAGTCTTCTGAGTGTCATCGTGTTGGCTGTGATAGTCTTCATCATCACTATGGCCTTCTCAGCACTGGCTGCAGCAGGAACAAGTAAGTCTGGCTTTGATAATCTAAACAGTTTGTGCTTGAATTAAAAAAAAAAAAAAGTTTAAACAAGTTCTTCTTCTTCACGTTCCTAAATTTGTCTCCCACAGACCCGTTTTTGTACAGTACCAGTAACATTTCAGATGAGTTTGTGACCCAGCTCACACCGTCAGGTTGGACCTTCACCATCTGGACCATCATTTACCTCTTTCTGGCTTTAATCATGGTCTATATCTTTTCTGGCATCTTTAGAAAGTAAGAAAAAAACATCCTCGTCTAATAAAAGAGAGCAACGTGCAGAAACACGTCAGACTTTATGCACTGCGTCGAGTCTGAACGAGCTGATCTGTGAATTCTGTCTGCAGGAACGCTTACGGTTACGTCTACTGCAGCCCTGCTGTTTTACCTCATTTATTCTTTCTGGCTTGGTGCCTGAATCTGATCCTTAATCTTGGATGGTTGATGCTGTGGGACAGAAAGTGAGATGAAAACTCAAATTATTTCAATCTGTGATCAATCTGCAATTGTTGAACTGAACTGGAAGTTATTTATAGACATTCAAACAGAGTCGTGGTGATCAAAGGTGGAAAAATTACAGTTCCATTAATGGCTGATTCATAAAGTTATTTCAATAGATAATTGATTATCAAGGAAGATTTGATGATATGAGTGAGTATTCAGTTAATAGCAACAAATTGTCACACAATTCCTAGAATTCCATCATTTTTAAGACAAATAACAGACATTTTGTTTTCAGCGTCTATAAATCCAGTGTTTTTGTTCCTAAAAATGCAAAATGCTGGTTCATTGGAGAAGATTTGTTGCCATTTTTCTGAAAATAAGGGAGTTAAAGGACACATTTTTAAACTTAAAATAATGTAAAAATATCAAATGTTCATTTTGATAATAAAGATTATCCTTTTTCAGTTTATGTCATCCTACATCCTCTTAATTCAGCAGTGGAACCTGAACACAGATATTATCACTGATCTTACTACTATTAAACTAATATACAATCTCTTCTTTAAAACTCTCTTTTAAGAGCGTTTTCCTCTTTGAACCATTAATCTACAGATTTAGGAAAGATGCATGACTTTACTCTTCATGCATTGATAAACTGATTTACTTTAAAGGAATAAACAGTAGAATCTGCTCGTTACGCACAAAGAAAAACAGCTGTTTCTTCTCTTTATTCTTCCTGTTTAAGGTTTATGCCTGCTGCTCTGGCTTTCCTCATCCTGATCGCCTCCACAAACTACGTTGTGATTTTCTTCTCCTGCTATGGTCTGAGTAATTATGGAGCCTGGCTTGATAAATATCACCGAGTGGATCTGTGGCTCCACCGTCTGCTGGTCAGCACATGAAAAGTGTTTCACCCCAGTGACTTTGTGTCAGCTGTGTAGTTTTGTCATTTTCCTTTGATCTGCCTTACAGATCCAGAATGGAGTTGCCATTTACGCAACATGGACAACTATAGCGTCTCTCGTTAACCTGACTATCGTGTTAGTTTACGATGCAAACACGTCCAGCGGTGACGCTGCCACCATTTCTCTCTCTCTTTTGACTGTGGTGGTGATCGTGTGGTAAGAGCAAACGACAGAAACAAAACTTGATTACAGTTTTTTGGTAAATAAGTGCTGATGTGAGGAAAATGTTTCGTCTCTTTCATTTTTTTAGGTTTATCCTGGAAAACTTTGTCTTCGAAAGACACGTCAGGTTCATTCTCACCATTTACCCGGTTGTAATTTGGGCCCTGACGGGTGTGTTCACAGAAAACTACAACACTGCAGCTCCCACCCGCAACAACATCTTTATTGGTGAGGAAAAAAATATCTAAACTTTAACAAATTTGCATACAGAAAACACTCTATAAATTCAAATGTTTTATGTTTCAGGATGTGTCACAACATCACATCATTAATTTCAGCCAAAATAAGTTAAAAAATGAAATTTTTGCTGCTTTATAGGAAACAGACGGAGCTGCTAATAAATGCATTTGATCAGCTGATCCTTACCTGCCATGACAGCAGCTTCTCAGACTCTAATTATTATGTTAAATGTTAACGTTCATGACAGTATCAAATTTGAAAAAGGCTCATAAGATATAGTTTATTTAGAACAAGTGCAAGAAACATATAAATACAGATAAACAAACATGGCAGCTCAGTTTGCAAAGTTGCATCAAACCACATAAGGTCTCCGAATCAGTTCTTCATTAACAGACAAGACCAAAATGAGGATGTTTGTTGATATTAGACACAACAGTGTTTGGGAAAATTTCCAAAACAGAACGGAAGCAAAAACCCTTCTGGCCAACTATTAAGCACGGTGGTGGTAGAGTGGTAATTTGGCTTGTCGAGTGTCTTTATACCAAAATATTTTAGTGTGAGGTCGTCTGTTTGATGGCTGACAGCAAGCTGTGGACCAGGACAATAAGACCAAAACATACAAATAAAGCAACATTTTAATCTACAGGATGTGAAACACTGTGGTGGAACCGTAAGAACAAACAGCAGTAAAAACTGATCTGGGTTAAAACTATAAAGATGAACAAGGTCAAAATCTCTGAAAACGTAACAAAGAAAACAGTTACTTCAAGTTGGTGCAGAAACTGAGACCACAAGCCAGTAAATTATGTACTTAAATTTATTTTTAATAAACCAGTTCTACATGACATGTATTATTTCATGTGTTATTTACCTAAATTACTGTAGATTTAGATGTATATTACCAGTTTAAACAGGAGGCTTTTTGCTGTAACTGTATATGTTCTGCTGTCTGGAGAACTACATCCCTCTAATGATCTCTCTCTTCTCTACAGCTGTTTTGTTGGGCGTGGCCTGTTTCCTGTTTGTCACTCGGATATTTCTGGTCACATGGAGACAAATCAAAAACCCGGTCTACGGGGATGTAAACCCGGATGACATGTCACCGATGGAGATTGCAGAGAAACAGAAGAAAATATTTGCATAAGCGTCTCGACTGACTTGAATCTTGTATCTTTATATGGTCCATACTCAAAAATCCTTTTCTATATGTTTACTGGAAATGCTTTTGACTCAACATGTTCCGCCCATTAACCCTAAAAAACAAAATAATAGTCAGAAACTTTATTTTATTTTATTTTATTTTATTTTATTTTATTTTATTTTATTTTATTTTATTTTATTTTATTTTATTTTATTTTATTTTATTTTATAGTTTATAACTACATTTATTGTGTAATTACATTAAAATATAATGTTAAAGTTTTTGTTGAAACCTTATGTAGAAATACTGTATGTGTATCAGTATTGATATATTTGGCATCATGGGTTTAAGTAAAGTGAAGTTTTAGGATAAAACAGATTTGATCTTGTTCTTGTTTTTGAGTGTATTTTATATCTAAATTCCACTAGTTGGTGTCATGTTGTTGTTTATTTCTATTTCATGTGTTCTTACATTTTTATTTTTGAAAAATAAACTCCGGTGTAACTCACTTATTTGCTTTTCTGGACTTTTATTTAGAAATGCTAAATTACATCCTTACAGCTGCTGAGGATAAATGAACAATAAAACTTCTAACTTATAGAACTCCATGCAGATATGTTAAAAACAGCTCTATCGCACAATGATGATGAATCCTTAAATTAGTTCCTGCATCCAGACGGTGATCTGGATCACCCCCAAAATCTACTCACTTCTTCTTTGGACTATTTCTGACCTTTCCTGAAATATTCATCAACATCCACACAAAAAATTTTGAGTTATCCTGCTAACAGATGAGCTAACGACCTCTAAAGATCGAGTCCTTCAGACTCATTGATTTTTCTATAACAATATTAAAATTATAAATATTTTATTCATCCCTGAGGGAAACTGTTGTCATTTAAAGAGATCTGACCGATCAATATCTTTCAGTGATGGCGCAATATTTAGAGTCTGAATTATAAAAACTATACATATACTATATATATAACTATATATAAACACACGTGTTTATCTGAGTTGTAATTTGATTACTTTGAATCATGAAGCCATACAGTGCCTCCACGTGCTCCTTCAATGTGTTGTTAGCATGAACAAGGTGACCACTCCTCTTTACGACACCAACATTATCACACAGGACAACTTTACACAAGATTCCTTCTCCGAGGAAGATAAGAGCTCTCGCTCTGATCCAGTTTTCAGCTGTTCTATTAAAATCTTTTGCTGTTTTAATTCAAAACTTGAAGATTTGCAGTCATTCTGATGGAATTTTTCTGATTTTCTGCAGCAGAGCTTCAAAATATTACAGAAAACTTGTTCAGCTTGTGTTTTCTGTTTCTACATTTTTTTTTAAATAATTCTGGGTGTTAAAGACTTTTTTTTAAAAAGCTGCTGTAGCAGTAAAAACATGAATTCAATGGGAATGTGAATTATATGAGTGTATTTTCTAATAATAGCTTAGTTTCATAACGTCTCATTATAATAAAGATACAAGAGGAACACGTGACCTTCAGCTGAGTTATAAAACCTCCTCTTACTTAACTTTGGATACTCTACAATATATAACAGCGAGTCATCGGTCTTCTGCATGTTCCTCCTGCTCTTCACACTCTGCTGACACGGTACGTTGTCGAGATCCTCGTTACACTTTTCTCAAAACCTGAATTCTAATTAAATGTTTTTACTTAAATCACAGATACATTCTGTCTTTTTTTTAAATGAACTTTACAGCTCACAGTAAATCAGGATGGGAAAGCACAGCTTTGGACGCCTTGCTGCTATAATCGTATCTGTAGTTGTTTTCATAATAAGCCTGGTGTTCAACGGGCTGTCTGTGGTTGGAGTTGGTAAGTTTAACCATATTTTATCATTTATGTTAAACTGCGCTTGTAAAAGATGTGAAAACGACATGTTAATAAGGATCATAGATGTTATTTATGTTTTCTTTTTGCAGGTCCGTATAAAACCACCACGAGCAACGTGTCGTCTGTGTATGATACACAGCTCACGCCTTCAGGATGGACCTTTAACATCTGGACAGTCATCTACATCTGGTTGACAGCAATGATCGTGTATATCACCGCTGGGGTTTGCAGAAGGTCGTGGCCATGCTTTATATTTTCCTGTTTAAAACTAGAACATGTTAAAACATAAGTAACTCGTCTCTTATCTTATTCTACAGCTGTGAGACTAACAGACTGTTTGTTTTGTAGAAATGAATATGGATATGTCTACTGCAGCCCTGCCGTGTTGCCGTATGGATTCTTCGTCAGCTGGTGTCTCAATCAGTGTTTTAACATTTCTTGGCTTCTGGTTTGGGATCGAGGGTGAGACTCTAAACTAGACATGACGCAAGTGTTTTAATTATAAAAATATTTAAAAGAACCGGTTTTACAGTTAAATATGTGTTTTATTTTGAAAGTATGATGGTTGCAGCGTTCATTTTCCTCCTCTTGATCATCTGTACAAACTACTCCATGATATTCTTCACCTGCCACGGGCTTCATCTTTACGGGGCCTGGCTCAAGAAATGCCACAACGTAGATCTGTGGCTCCTTCGCGTGTTGGTCAGTGTGTGTGATCGGGTTTCAGTTTACGGTTTTTGTGTTGAATTAAAACCGTAACGCATAATTTTTGCTTCTCCAGGTTCAGAATGCTGTGATGGTTTACACAACATGGACAACCATAGCAACGCTCATCAACCTGACCATTGTGCTGAGCTATGAAGCAGACATGTCCCCGACAGATGCTGCTACACTCTCATACTCTCTTCTGACCGTGGTGCTGATCGTTTGGTGAGACGACTCTGCGTGAAAAATATTCCTTTTATAAAAGCAAGAGATTCTTAAGTCGTGTGTTTGCAGGTTTGTTCTGGAAAACTTTGTGCTTGACAAGCACGTGCGGTACATCTGCATCACTTACCTTGTGGTGATCTGGGCTCTTTCTGGAAACCTGGACAAAAACTATGATGCTTCTTCACCCAGTCGCAACGGTTACTTCATAGGTGAGAAACGTGCTGTAAATGTGCTGCTGATAAAAACCCTCAGAGAAAAAAAAGTGTTTGTTGATTTTTACAATTAACAAAAATAGAATAAGAATAAAAAACGAATTGTTTTTTCTGTCTCAGCTGTGCTGCTGGCTTTAGCCTGCGTGCTGTTTGTCGTCCGGATCATTTTGGTGGTTTGGAGACACTTCAGACAGCCGCTCTATGAAGACACCAGCACGGAAGACACTGACGTGATGGAGTTTGCTGAAAAGCAGAAAAAGATATTTCTCTGAGCCTTTTCTCAGAATGAAAACAGTGTTGCTACATTATTTTTTGCAGTTGTTTTTTTTCTATGCAGGGAGGATTTTATTGTAAATTTAAACACATGAACTTTGACTGACTGATATGAACCTTTTACGACTTTTGTTTTTTAACATCTTGGCTGGACTTTGATAAGGTGACTGTGACATTTATCATTGCACTACAAAACAAAACCAAAAGTTTTCACTGTCTTTTTAAAATATTTTACAGGGAATATTTTGTTTGTTTGTTTGTTTGATTTATGTTTGTTTTGTATCAAGTGCCAGCTCACATTCTGCAGCAAGCTGTAGTCATCTCTTACCTCAAAGGAATTTACCTCAAAGCAACTATTTTTTCACTAAATATAAAATGTGTTTGAATATCGATATATTATTTTATGAAAATTGCTGAAATTGGCAGAAAATTGTTCCTGATTTAATTTGTTGACATATTAAAGTCAGAATTACTCAATGGTGTTTTGGATTCTTCTTTTAAAATCTAAATATTGAATTATAGGAATGCTGTATTAAAGACACAAATTATATTGACTTTGATCCTAGAAATAATTTGCTACATAAACGATGTTGTAAATCTTGCCGCCAGATTGACAAATTGAAACTGGTAAATTTTGGCTGTCGTGTATAAATTTAAACTGTAGGGGGCAGTAAATCAAACACTAAACCTAGCTGGTGGAAACAAAAGAAGAGAACATCCTGTTGTAATAATTTAACTTAACCCTGCGTAAAATCTTTCAGGCATACACTAACAAATATTTTAAGTAGCGGTGACAGATTTTCCCCATCAGATTACATAATTTTATTATGAATAGCTTAAATAATATGCTTTAATATAAACCTACTAAAAATCAATATTATACTCGGATGAGACTTAAAAACTGCTGCCTGTAAGAATTTGAGCAGGGCGAATATGTTAACCTGAAGCGCGGGTTATTTACAAATAGTCAACTGCGCCATTGTTTTGCTAAATTTGTTTAAAATTAGCGGGATAGTATACAAACCAACTTATATCTTTCTTTAAAGTCATTTTAAATTCATTTTTAGTCAATTAAATGCAGATAAACGCATTCAATCGACGGAGTGAATTCATGCATTTATCGAAATGTTAGCTGAAATTAGCTGTTAACTAACTCGAGTTTTGTGGCTGTTAAAACTACAACCGGTTGACAAATGGAGACAAAATACCCCACATTGGTGAGTTAAACAACTGTTCTGTTCGTATTTCTCCATCTAAAACCGACTTGTTTGAGAAAACGATTAAATATTTACGTGAATGGAACTACAAATCTGTCTTGTTTGTTCCATCTGTGTTCCACAGCATTGAGACATCCGCAAAATGTGTGTTTATAGTAAAATGTAATTATTTACACAGGATGGATACTATAGTTTAAGTAGACCGTCTAAACTGTTCAATAAAGATGAAACAAAACAAGAAACTACGATGTTTGGGAATACAATCTCAATAAAGGCTAACAATTGTAAATCGTAAGTTTGTTTCAACATTTAGCTGAATAAGTCTGTGATATTGGTACTTTAGTTGGTTTAAATGAAGGACTGTGTGAGATTACAGTGTTTTCATTAAAAACCTGAAGTCATATATTTTATTTGTTCATTATCTTCTTAGTTTTCTAATGAAGTGGCTTGGTTCTGTTTGTCATTGTGGGGGGAAAAAAATCAAAAAAAACTTTTTGTTTACAGAAGAGACCCAAGAGGAAACTGTGCTACATCACAGAGAAGGAAAGGTCTGTTCAAATGGTTTTTAATGTTGTTAGACTTAAACTTGTGTGTTATTTCTGTGGTCAGTTTCACCAGCGAATCAAAAGAAGTTATCTGTAAAAAAAAAAGTGTTTTGATTCAATCGAATCAAGGAGAAACGTCATCAAGAGAAACACAGCAGTCCAGTTGTTTTTAACATTTTTCAAGATGACTACATCCTGGGTGAATGAGAACCTACACAAACGGATTTGAGTCAATGTTTTTTTTTTGCAGAAGTTTATTTGAATCTTTATCTTTCAGTTCATGTAAACAGTGGAACGGAGCTTTCTCGCTGGATGACGTTGACAGGATGTTTGATGACATGGGTGACTGAAATCATTTGTGGCAAATAATTTTCATTAGTTTGTTATTTATGATTCCATTAACAGATGCGTCATACATTTTCTCTTCTTTTTTTTCCAGATGTGCACACGCTTGATCTACATCCACCGTCTGCTCTGCTGCAGAGTTCAGATTCTGGGACAACCCAGAGTGACAAATCCATCTCTCCAGTTCTACAGAAAGAGACTAAACCAGAACAACATCCAGAACCTCAGATCTCCTTACACTGTGAAGTCAGTACAATCAGAAGTTTTTATTCTGCTCCTATGTTACAAACAATTTTGCAACATATTTAGTACAATCCTCTTTTCATTTAGAGACAGTAATTGTAAAAAAAAAAATGGTTTTAAATAACCTTAAAGCTAAGATTTGATGGCTGCAGGTGTTTCAATTTTTCTGTGTTTCTTTTCTTAATATTTAGGGTGATGATGAAGGTGTCCATCCTTTAACAGAATCACCAGATTCCAACCTGAACATCTGTAAGAAACTCATTTTATTTGAGTGTTTTCTTCCATAATCACGTTTCTCTTCTTTAAAATCTTTTGCCGTTTGTTTTTCTTAGTAACAGGTTTGGACGTCCCGTTCAAAACGCACGAGCCAGTGAAGACTTCCAGTCCTATTGAACAGATTCTGAGTACAAACAGCACAGAAGAGCTAGATGATAAAAACAATAGCATTTTTGTGTCCCCGATTCTCTTTAAATTTGATGCTAAAGTGACTCAGGAACCTAAAGGAGACCCTCTACCTTCCCAGGAACCTCCGGGCAACGCAGGGATCACAGAAAAGTAGGAACATACAATCTGATCAGGATTAGTCTTTTTTTGTTTTTTTCTAAAAAGTTTCAACGTTTCTCCTTACGTCCAGAAGCGCCAGTTGTGTGGAGTCTCCTCCAAGCATGATCACCTTAACGAGGCACTTCAGTCACAAAGAGGTGGAGAAACCTTCATGGTAAGTTTATTTTTCCTGCTCTGTGGTTTGGCTATAAGAGTCAGTGTAGTAACGTTTCAGTACATATCGCATGACAAATCAAACTTCTATGGTTTTGTTACATTAGGTTGAAATGTGCAGTTGAAGTTGATGCTTTTATAAAAATACAACAGAGTTATATTTTATGTTTATTAGCAGCCATGAAAGTGCCGAGCCGTCTGCCCCAGCAGTGAGAAACAAGCCTGAACTTTCTGCTCCTGACAAGAAGACTGGAAGAGTTTCCACACAGGCGTCTGCTGAGACGTCCTCACGTGTGGGAAAAGACAGGACCGCCTTTCTGCAGAGGCTCAGAATGGTTGTACAATCAAAACCAACACAGTGAGTTCAATTAGAGTTGGTTCCTGTGAGCAGATACAGTTTGACTTCTTTTATATATTTTATAGTGCTGTCAAACGATTAAAATATTTAATCGCGATTAATCGAATTTATGTCCAAGTTAATTCGCAATTAAGCTTGATTAATCGCACATTATCTAGTTCAAGTGTCCCTTGATTTCTTTTTTGTCCCAGTTATTTTTTTTCTCATTTTAATGATCTTATGGAAGAGTGGATCGGCTTGCTTTGTGCAAATGTTTTTATTGAAAAAAAACACTGGCATATACCTAAATTCAACAGTCATTCACAGTTGGAGAAAATGATCTCACACACAATATAACACTGTTCAACAGAAGGCTGAAGAAAAAAGTGTCACATAAGCCATCTCTTCAACAGGGATCAAAACAGGGGGATACGAAATAAAATAAAGTGCACATGTTAAGGTAAATCAGGCAAAATAGCCTGTATTGCAATTAAATGATGGTTTAACATATTCTTTCAAGTTTGTTTTGAACGTAACAATAAGGCCACAGCTCTCTCACGGAACAGAATATTTCAGGGTGCTGAGAAATCCTGTTCCCCCCTGTAACTTTGACTGTCTGTCCGTTCATCCATCTACATATATAAAGTAATATAAAAACATGGCAGCCTAAACAAACAAGAAGTTATAGAAAATAGTGTTTGGTGGATGATAATCATTTCAATTGAAATTCAAAAATGTATTTTTAATCCCAGAGTAAAATTAATCATTGTTGTAGCTCAGACTAATCAAGTCTAACCGCCAGGTTTAGTGTACGTGAATACCGAGAGACTTGATTCTCACGGCGAGTAAAAAAAACACTCAAAACAATTTTCGTTTTCGTTCATTGATTTAACGGAAGCTTAATAAAGCAAGAACTTCGACAGGGAAACTTGTCCTTTTATCAGTTTAGTTTCAGTCTAGCGAGAAAACTGATCTGAAGGGCTGTGAAGCTTGTCGGCTCCGCCCCTCTGGCTGCGGTGCGCGCTCCCGAGACAGGGGAAACAGAATATTTCAGGGGAACACATTTTCGCACAAGACCGGTCTTACTAGATCCGGTGTGATGTTGTAGTTTTCTAACGTAACGAGTTTTTTGCAAAATCGTGGAGAAAAACTACAAAGGGCTGGCCGAAATAGAACGAGCGTTAATGTCGCGACAAAAAAATGCACGCCGTTAAAATGGGTTTCAGTTAACGCCATTAATAACGCGTTTAACTGACAGCACTAATATTTTATAACGTACTTACTGTTTGCTTGTTACATTTTAGGAAGTCACTTGTTCACGCACCTCCACCTCCTCTTCAGCAAGAGGAGGATTTTCTGATCCTGGAAGACGATGTACCTCTTTGGGTTACAATCCCAAGCAGAAATACCACAACAAGGAGAAAAAGACAGAGCAGGAATTCCAGTACTGACAAAGAGAGTTCATCAGACAAGGGCTCAAAGGTCAGTCCACCAGAGCAGCCACTAGAACCTCCACCAGAGCAGCCACCCTCATCACCACAGCAGGAAGTGGAAAAGACCAACAACAAACAAGACAATCGGGTAAATAACCAGAATATGACGAAGAAGAAGAGGGAAAAGGGGAAGAATAACGAGCTGATTGGATCTGGAAATGAAAAGGATAGTTTGCCGAGTCCAGATGTTCCACCTGCAGACAACTGGACAGAGCAGAAACCAAAGAAAAAGAAACAACAACCAAAGAAGGTTCCTTCAAAAGAGAGTGAGGAGGTGAAGGATCCTCCTGAAGACAGAGCCGACGTGGAACCCCCCAAACCTCAGAAAGCTGAAACAAAAACTGACAAGCAAATCAAGAGGAAGATGTCACAGCCTGAGGCGATAATCCCCACAACGAGCAAGACGAGGACAGTAAAGGGGTCCAGAAAACGTCTTCAGGGATCTGATGCTGTGAAGGAGGCAGCAGACGTTGATGCTGTTGGAGAACAAACGCAGAAGAAGATTGAAGGAGGGCCTCCAGGTACTGAAAACCTGGACTTGTTTCTCGGTAAGCTGATTATTTATCATCCATTAATTATTTTTACTATCAAATTTTATCACGCGTCCTGAACTCTGTTTGTCACACAGACATTCTTCCTACAAGCCTCCGAGGTCTGACTGTAAACTTGAGTTGCCCCATGATGGTGGAATCATTAGTGAATGTTTAATTACAAAAAGAGATGCGATGAGATTTCACCAGCGTGTTTGATTATTCATTCTGTTGTTCAGCAGCTTCTCGTTTGCTTCCACAGACAGTCACAAACTTCCTGAAAAGTCTGAATTTTCCAGTTCTGGATAAGAAAAGAACCTTGAAAATAAGATTATTCTTCTTTTTTTTTTTTTTTCTAAACAATAAAAAACAGAATTTCTTACTCTGAATTAGGTTTTTATGCTGAAAAAGAGACTGAAGAGGGAACAAAATTATTTATTTACAGATATTGTTTCAGCCATTTGAGTCGGTTTTTTGTTGAATTTTGGAGCAGGTGGTTTTAGGACAGGCAGATGATTCTGGTGGTACGACGAAGATGGAGGGATTTTCTGTGTTAAAACAAACGATAAAAGCTTCATTCCATTTGTAATATAGTATTTTATACTTTTTAATTTAATTTTATTGTTTTAAAGTTGCTTATTAAACATTTCAGTGGGAAGGAAATTCTTGTCTGGCAACATTGAAATTAATTATTTATTGTTTTGTTTGGTTTTTGCTTCCCGGCAGAGAAAGAAATGAAAACATCTGAAGCCGATGGAGAAGTTGTGCGTGAAAGCGGCTCCGGAGATGCTCAGGTGAAAAGAAGAAGGAAGCCGGTAGGTCAGTGGTGGCTGAGCTGCTCTAAGAGTTCAGATGAAACCGAAAACCTGCAGTTACCCAAGAAGTCCAAATCGAAGAGGAAAGATCCCGGTGCAGCAGCTCCCTCTGACAAACACAAGCAGAGAAATCAGAAACAGTCGGCATCGTTATCCAGCAACAACGTGAAGAAAGTTAAAAGAATCAGAACCAAACAGACTCCAAAAAGAAAAGCAGAAGAAGAAAAAATGACTGAAAGTGATGAAAAATTCCCTGCGGTTGAATCGGAGCAGGAGATCTCTGATGGAGACCTCGATCAGGACCAGTCCAGTCCTCTGGTCTTCACTCAGAGAGACGTCAGCCTCAGATCAGGTAAACTGGAACGTCCTCCTGTTGAAGACGCGATGTGAAAGTGTCTGAGTGTTGAAAGGAATGAATGAGTGAAACCAGATGTTTAAAATCTAATCCTATTATTTGTTTGTCACAGGGGATAACTTATTTCAGAATGTTTACCAGAAGTCCACCAATGAGAAACTATCTACACCCAGAGCTGCTGTTGCTCCCAGACAGCCTGAAGACCAGCAGAACCAGGAAGCCGTTTCAGCCAAGCGGAGGAGAAAACCACCTGATAACTGGTGGCAAATAAAAACCACGAACTCAGGAGGCATCAGCCCACGAGCTCAGCAGCTTCCTCTGAAGGAGACCAAACCCCAGAAAAAACTGTCCAAACGGAGGAAACCCAGAGTCAGCACTCCCAAAAACAGCAACGTGACAACCGGATCAAAACCACCAGGGGGCGCTCCAGCATCTCCTCAGATACTGCCGTCAGCTCCAAAGACTGTGAAACGCTGCTTGGCAACATTTGAAGACATTTTTACTTCAGTATCTGAGACCCCGACTGTGATGGCCAACAGAGACGCACATCAGAGCAGCAGACGTAACGTCACATCCCGTCCTGCTGAGGAGGCCCGTGATGCAGACGCCCGAACATGCAACAGGACTGATAAAGACACTCTCAGTGGGGGCGCGGGTGGATTTAGAGACACACAAGACAGAGGGTGTCGGGCAGAGGACACGTAAGGACAGAAATGTAAATGACTTTCATCTTCTAAGGTTTGGTTGTTTTACTGTTTGGGTGTTTTTTTTTCTCTGCAGGTTAAAATTCTTCAGAAGTGGACCGTCGTCCATGATGGAGCTGGAGAACTCTGAAAATAATGAAGTCCTGGGTACGTTCTCAAATCCTCGTTATTGTTTCAAAAATCACTATAAAACATGAGCTGCTGCCTTTTACTGTGAAAGGAAGGTTCAAACTTTTATTCTTTCAAGTAAAATTCTAAGAGTTAAAAACAAAGGAGCAAATATAAAAACAGTTCAGTGGGATTATTAAAAAAAAAAATTGGATTTCTGCCGCCCAGACAGAAGTTCCAAGAGCCCAGATATTCTCATTCTGATTAAACTTCAGTAAAATCTTTCAAAGTTTAGAGATATTTAGTAGAAAAGTTCCATCATTTACATGACACATGACATGACAAGATGCACCTGGATATAAGCCACGCCCACTAACTTTAAAAAGAAAAAGACAATTTAACATACAGTGGGGCAAAAAAGTATTTAGTCAGCCACCAATTGTGTAAGTTCTCCCACTTAAAAAGATCAGAGAGGCCTGTAATTTTCATCATAGGTATACCTCAACTATGAGAGACAAAAAGAGGAAAAAAAATCCAGAAAATCACATTGTCTGATTTTTAAAGAATTTATTTGCAAATTATGGTGGAAAATAAGTATTTGGTCACCTACAAACAAGTAAGATTTCTGGCTTTCACAGACCTGTAACTTCTTTAAGAGGCTCCTCGGTCCTCCACTCGTTACCTGTATTAATGGCACCTGTGTGAACTCGTTATCAGTATAAAAGACACCTGTCCACAACCTCAAACAGTCACGCTCCAAACTCCACTATGGCCAAGACCAAAGAGCTGTCAAAGGACACCAGAAACAAAATTGTAGACCTTCACCAGGCTGGGAAGACTGAATCTGCAATAGGTAAGCAGCTTAGTGTGAAGAAATCAACTGTGGGAGCCATTATTAGAAAATGGAAGACATACAAGACCACTGATAATCTCCCTCGATCTGGGGCTCCACGCAAGATCTCACCCCGTGGGGTCAAAATGATCACAAGAACGGTGAGCAAAAATCCCAGAACCACACGGAGGGACCTAGTGAATGACCTGCAGAGAGCTGGGACCAAAGTAACAAAGGCTACCATCAGTAACACACTACGCCGCCAGGGACTCAAATCCTGCAGTGCCAGACGTGTCCCCCTGCTGAAGCCAGGACACGTCCAGGCCCGTCTGCGGTTTGCTAGAGAGCATTTGGATGATCCAGAAGAGGATTGGGAGAACATCATATGGTCAGATGAAACCAAAATAGAACTTTTTGGTAGAAACTCAACTTGTCGTGTTTGGAGGGGAAAGAATGCTGAGTTGGATCCAAAGAACACCATACCTACTGTAAAGCATGGGGGTGGAAACATCATGCTTTGGGGCTGTTTTTCTGCAAGGGGACCAGGACGACTGATCCGTGTAAAGGAAAGAATGAATGGGGCCATGTATCGTAAGATTTTGAGTGAAAACCTCCTTCCATCAGCAAGGGCATTGAAAATGAGACGTGGCTGGGTCTTTCAGCATGACAATGATCCCAAACACACCGCCCGGGCAACGAAGGAGTGACTTCGTAAGAAGCATTTCAAGGTCCTGGAGTGGCCTAGCCAGTCTCCAGATCTCAACCCCATAGAAAATCTCTGGAGGGAGTTGAAAGTCCGTGTTGCCCAGCGTCAGCCCCAAAACATCACTGCTCTAGAGGAGATCTGCATGGAGGAATGGGCCAAAATACCAGCAACAGTGTGTGAAAACCTTGTGAAGACTTACAGAAAACGTTTGACCTCTGTCATTGCCAACAAAGGCTATATAACAAAGTATTGAGATTAACTTTTGTTATTGACCAAATACTTATTTTCCACCATAATTTGCAAATAAATTCTTTAAAAATCAGACAATGTGATTTTCTGGATTTTCTTTCCTCATTTTGTCTCTCATAGTTGAGGTATACCTATGATGAAAATTACAGGCCTCTCTGATCTTTTTAAGTGGGAGAACTTACACAATTGGTGGCTGACTAAATACTTTTTTGCCCCACTGTATTTAAGTTGCGTTTGTTTATAAACTGCAGGTGTCCACCTTGTAACTTGAGATTTTTTTTAACTTAATTAGATACAAACCGGTAACAAACTCAAATATGTACCATAAATGTCTTTTTCTAAACAGGCTGACTCCCTAAGTTCACGTGCAGCGGCTCTATTTCCTTCTTCAACAGCCTGATCGATCTGTTTCATTGGTCCTCTGTCACCTGTTCGGTCTGATGTAACGAGATTAAATGTTTTGACAACATGAAGCTCGTTAGACTGTAAAAATGTATAAATTAGTAGCATCATTGTTTAAGCCACAATGTTCAAAGCATGTGAAAATCATCTTAAGCCCAACGCACACCTAAACGCAACGCCCCGCGCCGCGTTTTCTGACGCACGATAATGGCGCGCGTCAAATTACACCAGATCGCCGCTAAGCCGGGTGTCATTTTCAATTTTAGTGCTAATTATTTTGGTGGCATTAGGTTTGAATTATTATTAGGTTTGAATTATTAGATATAACCAAGATGATCTAATGAATATGAACGAAAATTGTCTGCTAGCTTACCAGAACATTTAATTTCAGTTGAAATTGCCCTCCAGGCTATTTCTTTATGGACATTGTCCTTATAATGAGAAGATTAGGGGTCGTAGAGCTCTGGGTACTTCTGTACTTCAGTAATTAGACGCTCCTCGTCCATCATTGAGTTTTAGCGCCGCTAAGTGGTTAAGGAGACGCCAGCTTTAAGAAGCGTAGAAGAAGAAACTACGGGTGCTCGATAGGGACTTCTCCAGTCGCGGCGCCGCGTCTGAATTCAACAGATTCTAATCGATGCGCGGGGCGAAGCGTTGCCGCGCATCAAGGCATTTTTTGGTGAGGGTGCTCTCATAGAAAATATTTATGTTGCATCTTTTGCCGCGCGTCAAGGCGTCTAGGTGTGCGTTGCCCTTTATAGTCTGTAAATTACTTAAATTAAAGTTAGTTTCTAATCTAAAAACTCTGTTATCAGGACGAAGAACTTTCTGTTTTCAGTTTCATAAACATTGGAACATTCTGAAATTAAAACATACCTCAACCTGCTGGTTTACAGCATCTGTTACCATGGTAACAGGCCCACTTAGAGGGTGACCCATGTTTGTAACACTGAATCTGAAGTTACCTCTGTAAGGCAGCGATCCAGCTGACTGGTTTCTTTGATACTTCAGACTCGCAGATGTTTAAACTGATAAAATGAAAAGGACCTTAAATTCCCTAAAGTGGATACGGGACGTTACAAACTAAAAAAAAAACACAAGTTCCCTGATGAGTCTTAATCTGGTTTGATTCAATGAATAAATATTATCAAGTAACAAGGTTCTGGTTCTGGTTCTGGGTTCCACCACGCAGACAGCCTGTAAGAGGACTTAGATTCAGGTTCAGTAACACTAATCGCCGCAGCAGAGGCTGAAATAGAACGTTGACCGTTGGTGCAGAGGGAACGTTCTCCGCTGGAAGCTCCGTCCTGAATAAATAAAATCAAACCACATTTGGCGGCTGCTGTCGGGCTGAAACGCGGCGCTCCTCACGCTGCAATATTCACTCTAAAGCCTTTCACCTCCTGTGGAAGGGATTAAAAATGTAAGACTCTGGTCGGGCCTTTTGACTCCTGGATATGCAGCTCAGATTTTTTGTTCCATTAACTTCACTCGACACCAGTAGGAATGTTCGCTGACAGGCGGCTTTCCGCCTCATTTCCTCCCTGTTTTAGGGAGGTTTTAATACATAATTCTCTGGTTCTTCTGGTCTAGATTTGTCATCATCCAGAGTCCAGACTGGGCTGTCTGCAGCAGATCTTTGTGCTCCTCCTCTCAAACCGCTGACTTTACACTCAAAAGATAAATCCAACCTTACCGAGTGGTTCCAAAGTCTCTGGTCCTCGTCTGCTGACGGTAAGAACGAGTTTTAGTCCTTAAACAAATCCGTCTTGTGAATAAATTTGTATTTATATATCATTTTGTTATAGATGGTGCTGCTGTCACTCCAGACCAGTTTCAGTGGTATTTTTACCAAGACAGAGCCCTCGGGATCCAGGTGGATTTAAATAGTTCCTCCGTTTGTTCTGGAAAGATTCTGATGGGTTCCTACATGAAGAAGCCCCTCTGGGTGGATCACAGCGCAACAACAGTCAGTGAAGCGTTTCGTGGGATTCAGTCGAGCACCAGAAGTGTTTCCTTTAACGTTTGTTCCTCCTTCACAGGTTTTTCATTTATTAACCAGCTCGGTGAGCGTGACCGTCGACAGCAGAGTGTCCCGTTACGGCCCCGGACAAGCTTTCAAGGTGGAGTGCGGTAAGAATTTCCTAACTTTATTTTAACAGCTGTGTTTTTCTGCACGTGGATTCAAATGAAAAGTGTTTTGTGTGACGCAGGAAAAGCCTACAGCATCCACAACAGCAACGCGCAGCCGGCTGTCCTGTACTTCACCAGGGTGTTAGCCGAGAGCTCAAACTGAAACCCCACATTTCATTTTTTTTTATTGTTATTTAAATAATCTCATGATGTGTAAAATAGTTTAGTTAATTCACTGTTACTTTTAAATATCAGCTGTAAATACAAACAAAGCAAAGTGGTTTTATCAAACCAAGCTGTGCTTCAAAATATACGAATTAAAAAAAAAAAAATGTATCCGCAAATTGTTGTTGATTTTATCCTGTTTCACAGACTTAAAAAATAAAAAAGCTGTTTTCATGTGATGTTAACACTGTAAAAAATAAATGTCACATTGTTAAATGTTTCTAAGTGAACTAATTATTGCCTGAAAAGAAAAACCCCAAAAAATAACCAAAATAAAAAATTCAGGGAAAAAATCCTCTTTTTTTTTTTTTTGTTATTTTATGTAATTCTGAACTTCTGTTAAATGTAAACAAATATTTTACATTATATTTGCTTATAGGATTAATTTACTGTCCTATAACATCTCACATCATTTGGTATCAACAAGTAGTTTTTTTTTTTTTTCTTTACCAATTAAAATTGAACCGACCCTCATCTCAGTGACCAATCGGCTGGAAGGATGTGTTGTCATGTGATCCATACAGCAGCTCTAACAACCAATCACAGAAGAGAGTTTCTGGAAGTGCTTTATAATCTGCATTTCTCTAAAGGAACTATAAACAGAGCATCAGGAAACAATGTTACTGGTTCAATATGACTTAATAATGTAAAATTTAGAACCAAAAGAAATAGAAAAATATTAAAATTAAAGTTCTTAAGCACAAAAACTTCCTCTGTGATACCAGAGTGAGGAGTTACAACTTAAAGTTTTAATTCAGTGTAACTAATCAGGAAGTGACATTTTTTGGCCCAGATGATTGATTTTGGGGTTGTGAAACCTCTCAGTCGTTGGTGCTCTGGTGTACAGAGATAGTGGACATTCATTACAAGAACAAAAAAAAGGATTAAATGGGGTTTGAACGTGTGTGACATCATTAAAACAACATCTGGGCTCTTTTGTTTCCTCATTCTGACAATTTCAAGAAGAATTTTTGAATTAAAAATAGGAAAAGGATGTTGATGAGGCTGCAAACCATGCAGCATAAAATGTGATTTAAACAAGATGGTTTTCATTATGAGTCGCCGCAGCAGGAATCTAATCAACACAGTAAAAACAGAAAGTCTTCTCCTTTTACTATCTGATCCGAGATGCATTAAATTCTTAAACCTTATGAGGAGTTTCAGTTTTATTACCGCAAACGTTATCCGTCTCAACCGGGAGATTAAAGACTCGTTTTCATAGTTTTATACATTTTAACTGAAGTGTAGAATTTGTCTTCTGTCCTTATTTGGCTGTTAGGAAACATCTGAGTTCTTATAAAAACTGTATAAACTGATAATGAATTATGAAATTATAACTATTATTTTATTTATAGCAGTGATCAGCTGTTGCTAAAAATAGACTGGGCCATTTCACGTGTGTTTACATGAGCGAGTTGGATAATCTATCAGAGCCTCAGGACAAAGAAATGAACTCAGACTATAGTGTGTAAATAGTGACGCTCCAGCCAACATCACTGGTTAGTTGCATCATTTGCCGGCTAACTAAGTTAGCTAGCTTAAGTCCTTTATATTTGATGTTTCAAAACAAAGTTCCAGCTGTCACTGCTGAATAAAAATTACAATATTAACCTCTTTGTTTTGGAGCCGCTGAGTTAAACATGTAAACATTGTTTCAGTGACATTAAGATTAATTTGAAGAAGCCGTCAGCTGTGACGCTTCCTTAAAACCATTCCTGGATCCAGACGGTGATCCGGATCCCTCCGAACATCTACTCATTTTTTTTGGGGCCATTTCTGAACTTTCCTGAAAATTTAATTACAATGCATTTTGAGTTATCCTGCTAACAGACAAACAAACCCCGGCAAACACATGACCTCCACATCACGGTAACTAATCATCTCGTTTTATCAATCAGGTTTTGGGCTTTCCTCAAACTTTAAATTCAGTATCCAACAGGAGTCTCTCGTCTGGTTCAGATTCAGATGTGGATCCAGAATCCCGACATCATCGGAGGCGAGTTTTGCTTGTGTGTTTGAACGAAACACCACAAGTCTAAAAAACAGGAGGGGACTAGATTGGTTGTCGCCCCCTTGAGCCCCCCTTTGTCAGTGTCACTGCTTCTCTTTTACATCTGTGAGACTCTGCCTCTTTTAAAGAAGCCATTTCATACACATTTCAGGACTTTGTGGTTATTTCTTAAGTATTAACCAGTAATATGAAACATTTTATATCTAAAAAACATCAGGAAACACTGATTAATAGACCTTTTAATCTGTCTGCGTTAAAATTTGGGTGGTTCCGGTTCCTTCCGTCAGGCTGCTTCGTCAGCAGCTCGTTCATGTTCATTGTTCGAATTTGCTGGACTCTGATTGGCTAACAAACTAGCCTATGAGAGCAAAGAATACTGTTTCCTGCCCCGCTGTGCATGGCAACGTCAGACGTCGTGGCTTCCTGTTTGCTACGTCTTATGCTACAGCTTTTAGCCAGCAGCATGCTAGGTGTGGTTTCAACTGTGGGAGCTGCCGAAAACTAACAAACAAAGGAGTTGTGATGAAACAAATACAGGCCGTTCGTACTCGGGAGAACTCGGGTTTTATCGCCACCTGCGTAGTTTGAGAGATTAAAACTGAAAGAGAAGTTGTTGACCTGTTTTCACACCCACTATGAAGGTAAGAACACCTGTGGAGCTAAAATATTCAACAGAAACCTCAGAAAAAACATTTTTAATGGAAGGGCATCTTTAATAATCCAGATCATGTCACCGACCTGCATCCAGTTAATCAAATATTTTGCTTTTCAACCATTTTTAAACATTTATCATTGTCATCCATTTCTGTTCTTCACAAACCAATTACATTTTACACAATGTTTGAATGGGCTGTTAATAGAAATGCCACAAAATGTCTCTTTTAAGATGAAAGTAATGATGGAAAGCTGAAAAACATAACCTCACGTCATGTGAAGCCCAAATTCTGAGAACAATGCTCACAGTAAACAGACATTTTGGACATGAACAGCATTTAACTTCAACATCTTCACCGAAAATGAATGGAAAACAAATTTCACTCAACAAACTAGAAAATTGAAACTGTAGTTTTAGGACATATGCTATTAAAAACTCATCAATAAGACTGAAAGAGGTCTTTGCCCTTTTCTTTGCTGCCTTCACACTCTGTAAGTCTGCGTTAAATGGACAGGAAGTCAGTGGATTACTGAGCCCCCACAACAACATGCACTCCTACCTACATCCCCATCTTTTAATGCATTTGACATTAAATCTAAAAGAAAACAGACTCATTTAATCAACATCTGTACATACATCCCATAAAAAAAACATTTTTCTTTTTTTAAATTTGCAGAGACATTGCTTTTAAATTAAACATAGTTTTATTCTTTAGGGAATTTAAGTAAATCAGTGGAACTTTCAAGCCTGCATGAGAAATCTTTTACATGTTACCTCATCTGAAAAGAAGCCAGAACCCCGGCTGCTGTGAACGACTTATTGTATTTTATATTCAGTGTATATAAATCACACAGTAATTGTGTGCTCTGAGTTTTGAATGAAAGGATTTCATTGGTTGAAACAAAAGGCTATACAGGTTTTCTCTAATCTCGTTCTCAGATCAGACTTTGGTTATTAATGAGTTCCTTCCTTTGTTGTGGCTTCGAGCGTTTGTTTGGAGCTGAAACTTTCCTAATATGCACCAGTGAAAATAATCACATTGTTGTGCAGCTCGATGAATCAGTTTTGAATAATCTTCGGATTTTTTTTTTTTTTTCTTTGATTGGAGCAAATTACAGGATGTTCTATTTTCACCTTCATTTGAATTTCTAACACAAAGACTCAGTCGAACTTGTCAGAAAAATTAAGAATAATTTCTGAAAGAGGTGTTTGTGTAACAAGTCTCTGCATCCTGGAACGTGCTGCATTCCAGAGAATAAACTCTTTTATCCAACCAGCCTTTGTGTTTTAACAGACTTCTTAAAATAAAATAAGTGTCACCACAGAAGATTTTCTGTGAAATTCAATGAGTATTTATTTATAGAATGAATCCTAAAGTTTATCATGTGTAAAAAAAGGTTTCTGTTTTTCCCAACGAGATGTCACATACACATCCATTATGAAAAAGCAGAATGTCTCCAAACATGAGAGATCTTTATTTTAACATCCCGACACGCAGCTGAGGTCTTCAAGCCTTTAACGTGAACCTTCTGTCTGAGCTCCTCAGATGGATCTGGTCTTTGCTTCTTGTGGTCCTGTCGGATGTTGCTGAACATCTGCACCCTCCTGTTGGATGATGCTGAACATCTGCATCATCTTGTTGGATGATGCTAAACATCTGCACCCTCCTGTTGGATGATGCTGAACATCTGCATCCTTCTGTTGGATGATGCTGAACATCTGCACCCTCCTGTTGGATGATGCTGAACATCTGCACCCTCCTGTTGGATGATGCTGAACATCTGCACCCTCCTGTTGGATGATGCTGAACATCTGCACCCTCCTGTTGGATGATGCTGAACATCTGCATCCTTCTGTTGGATGATGCTGAACATCTGCACCCTCCTGTTGGATGATGCTGAACATCTGCATCATCTTATTGGATGATGCTGAACATCTGCATCCTCCTGTCAGATGTTGCTGAACATCTGCATCATCTTGTTGGATGATGCTGAATATCTGCATCCTCCTGTTGGATGATGCTGAACATCTGCATCATCTTATTGGATGATGCTGAACATCTGCATCCTCCTGTCGGATGTTGCTGAACATCTGCATCATCTTGTTGGATGATGTTGAACATCTGCACCCTCCTGTTGGATGATGCTGAACATCTGCATCATCTTTATGGACCTAAGAAGAGACCAGCTCAGATCTGTATGAGAATCCACCTTCATCCATCTTGTTGTTTTCTACAAAAATAAACAAATTTGCTTTTCCCTCAATATGAAACTCATCGGTCATAACAGATTTTTCTACAGCGTCCATGGACCCTCGCCATGAGCTGCCACACCAAAAATCTGTCTTTAGCTTATAAATAGATTTGTAGAATTCTTTTAAAGAATATAAGAAAAAAGAATCTTTCTCAGGTGGAAGGACGTGCTCGGTACAGATTGCACACACTTTTCAGGGGGAATAGACCTAAACAAAGGAAGACATGATTACCTCCAACTGAGAAGAAATGACACTCAGAGGGAGGCAGAATATTTCTTTTAAATTTTCTAAAGAAGAATGAAGGAAGTGAAGAGAATAACTCATCTTTGGCTCTGCTGGAAACAATTCTGTGAGATGAACAGACACAATACTTTAAATCAACTCGGTGAATAATTTTACATGAACAGCTTTAAACCTTTAACATAATAATTGTTCATTCTCCTCAACAAAAGCTTTAATGATGATAATTTACCTTCAGTTTTACAGACATTATTGATTCATGACTTTTTTCAAAGAAGATTAAAGAGAAAAATAAAGAGTGGATGGATGGATGGATGGATGGATGGATGGCTGGATGGATGGATGGATGGATGGATGGATGGATGGATGGATGGATGGATGGATGGATGGATGGATGGATGGATGGATGGATGGATGGATGGATGGATGGATGGATGGATAGTTTGGTATGGAATTATGATCATCGGTGTTTCATGGTGAGAAAACTTAAAAAAGTAAAGACAAAGATTCTCAGCACCAGAGTTTAATTGTGAATGTGTGTAAAAAGAAATAAAACTGATTGTGTTTAATCATGTGACGGTCTTAATGAAAAGAAAAAGGTGTTTATCAATAATCAATACAGTCACAACAGGACTGGTTGAAAGCATAAAAGATGCATCGTGTCAGTGAAAAGGACAGAATGACCTCAGAATGTGGCCAAACCTCATCGTGAAATCTCATCTGATGCACAAAGCAAATACATTATCAATAGAATTAGATTTCTTATTACATTAAAAATCAATTTAAAAAAACGTGATCAGAATGTGTTTTCTTAAAAAGAGACTGTTTTAATTAATCTGAAATCCATGCATTAACTTTACTGCAAAAATTTTTCCTCTCCATCCCCAAATCTATTTCATTCAGCCGCCGTCTCCCATCAGAAGCTCGGTCCTCTTCTCTTCTCGTTCAGTTGGGATTACACCAAAGAACCAACTCTCAAGAGGTTTGATCCACTCTGAACTCAAATTTCTTTTGAGAATGAAACACAGTGAATAGTCTGAGTTCTGTAGAGGATCGTCTTCAATCCCATAAAAAAAATACATAAAATGACTAAGATTGAATATTGAAATCTGTGGGACTGTTTGAAAAAGTAAAATCTGCAGACAATTTTATTTATTGTTGTTTAATGATAAAAAAAAACAGGTTTTTCAGGGTGATTTATTTTTTTATCAGCCAGTGATTTTAAGATTCCTCTGTAGATGGGTCATTCAGTACTTTCTAACCTTGAAAGTAATTTGCTTCCATTGAACGCTTTCAAAACTGCAAATGGACGACGACAGCAGCAGATCCAGCCAGGGGTCAGCGGGGGGTGCGGCGACCTCTCTGATGTGAACTGAAAGGATAAAAAATTAACGAGACGAGTCTCAGAAATATCGTAGGAGCGTTTGGGATAATCTATCTCATTACATTCTGTTTTTTTATTATTATTATTCCTAGCAGGTCTTTTGTTTTTCCTTGAATAAAGTTTAGTTTCCATTCGTTCTTCCTGTGTGAGTTCCTCCATCTGGGTCGTCCCTCCCTCCATCACTTCACGACGACAAATCTTTACTCTTAATTAGTGTTAACAGTCTCCAAAGTGCTCTGCAATGTGTTATACATTCACTTACTCTCCCACTCGGCGGCTTCTTATGCTAAACTTTGCGCTCAGTTCACGCAGCACTTTTCCTTCAAATGAAATAAAGATGTTTCTTGACCTCATGTTGCTCCTCCCACTTTGCTTCCCCCAGTTTTGTGAAAGTAAATCCAGCCTCTCTGCAGTTTGACTCCTAAATCAGCTGATTATGAAAACAGCACTTAGAGGAGTGTCCTTGTAGAAGCAAACAATAAGGTCAATACTGAGGGCGGTTTGTTGGTTCAACACCCACCCTGATGTTTCAGCTTTTGGAGGGATTAAACCCCCAACCTTCCAGTTCCCTGATGACCCGCTGAATCAAGGTAGGATGGAGGCTGAACATGTTGTTTCATTAACTGATGCCTGCAGCGTGTTCTGAAGTGTCACGTTTCTTCTTTAACACCTTGGGAACCGTTTTGTTTTCAGATCTTTCCTTGAATTTTGGCTTCAATTAGCAGTAAGTGATCCCAGATGGGGAGAAGTCTGAGATGTTTGGATTTTTAACCAGAGAAGTCACGGAGAAAGTTTTTTGCTGATTTTTTTTTTTCATGGCAGGTTGAAGGTTCTATAAAGAATTTAAACTGATGTTTTGTTGCACAATCTCGTCTATAAAAAAAAGAAGGTGATGCCAAAATATTATATATACAGGGTGATAATTAGAGTTATACAATAAATTAGAGCTACAGAATGTTAATATTTGATCAGATATTGATTCATTATCAGAGATTCTTGAACGTTCAACAGGATACAAACAAGACAAAGTAGATCAGGGTTAGACGAGACACAAAAATCCAACATAACAATTTATTTGATAAAATTGACATTAAATGTATTAAAAAATCTGTAAAGTCTTGAGCATTGAAAGGTCACTTGTATGGAAGCAACTGATTAAAAGTGCTGAACACTGAGTAAAACGTTCAGAACTTGACGGGATCTGCAAGGACTGACAAAAAGGTCAGAGGATACGAGTTTCTGCACCTCTGCAGCAGCTCGCTTCTGCAAATCACACGCCATCTTTTCTAATTCCTTCACACAGAACCGCTCCGAGTTGAATTACCATCAACAAAACATCTCGCTAAATAAATCAACTTCTGCTAATATCACGCGATCAGGAACGCGTTTGATTCGGTTCCATGCAGTTCCTCTGTGATGGATGTTAATCTAAGACATGAAACAGACTTGAAATTCTACCGTTCCGTGTCATTGGGTCCAATTTTATCAGCAATAGCAGCAGTTTGATTTTTCTTCTCATTAAAACTCAGAGCTGAACTCTTGTTTCCTTCAAACTTTCTGAAAAAAAAAAAAGTTTTTACAGATAAAACAAGTTTGAAATGGATTAAAAGGTTTTTTTGTGCTGCAGTGATTATCAACCACGCACCATTAATAAGTCCAGCTGATGGAGCATCTAATAGCTGAGAAGAAGTGGGTGTTTCTTTTGCATGTTCTGGTGGCAGGAAGCCATTTCATCCACATTTTCGGAGCTTCTTTACCACGTCAACCCTTTAATTATTTTCAATGCTTCTTTTCCACACCAACTTAGTCATTCAGTAAAGCTGAAATCCCCTAAACTCACTCTTTAAAAAGTTTCCCTGAGCTGCTTCTGATTTACAAACATCTCATGTCAGTTTGTAGTGACTGACATAAAATGGTCATTTTAGTAGGTGTTAATGACTTTTATTATCTGAATATATCAACATTTAATCCCAAACACACACACGCAGATCCAGTTCGGATAAATGATTCAGTTTATCTAGAAGATATTTCTTCTTGCTCTTCAAGGCCAAATGTGATTCAGTCTGGTGCAAACAGATCTATAAAGATGTTCCGCTAACTGCCACAAGAAAAAAAAATGTTCCCAAATATTCAAAATATGAACAAAAAGAATGAAGATAAATATGATTTTTTTTTACACCCCATATAAATGTTGATATTATAGTCAAAACAGAAAACAAGATTTCACATATTTAATAATCTAAACAATCTTTTCCCTCTACAGGATCAACTCTTCTACAGTTTTATAAATTATAATTATTCACCTTCTTAAAGCTTCAGTTTTTTGTTTTTTTTTGCTCCAGTAAAACATGTTTCTCCTTATTTTTATGAAGCTCCTACTTTCTATTCATGATGAGTATAAAACTGACAATGTGATTTAGTGAATAATCATGCTAGTGCTGCGCATGATCCCCTGCGTGTCCTCCTCCCACATCCCACAGTCCATCTTTTACCCAGAGAGGACAGAGACGTCTGGAATGAAGGATCATGTTGATCTGCTTCTGATCTGTTTCACTATAAATCCACTAATACCATCATTCATGCTCAACATTTTCAAAATGTTCAATATTTTCTGCCAGTAAATGATTTCTATGATAAACCTTTAAACATGAGACTTTGTAATTTATCTAAAACACAAAGAGAATTCTTGTTTTTTTTTTTAAAGATCATTTTAAATAAGTTCAGCCAACCTTGAAAACTTGACTGGGCTGGTAATAATAAGCAATATTTTAACAACCCATCCATCATTTTCTATATCTGTCTGTTTCTGTTTACAGTCTCAGTAGAGTTGATGTTTATCATCTGTAGTCATTGGGGGTTACACCTGGACCGGTCGGCAGTCAGAGCCACATGGAGACAAACACTCAAACATACATAGGGTCAGTTTAATGTCCTCAGTTAGCCCATCGTGCACATGTTTGGTCTTTGGGAGGAAAACAAAGCCCCAGAACAGTCAACATGCAAACTCTATGCAGAAAGGTCCCAGTTGATTTTTAATCATATGCAACAACATTATTTCATAAACAAAATATTTTTAAAAAAACTTTAAAATGAAGCTCATCTACATGGAGACTGATATCCTGGAAATAACTTTGAAATTCACAGTTTTTGTGTTATCTGAAAAACTTAAAAGTCTTAATTCTTATCACTTACGGTGCTTGAATGAACTGCGTACCGGTGTTTGACACTCTTTCATCTTCTGGGGATTCCAGACCTTGGGGGCGTGGCTTAGGACTTTAGTTCCGTGACATTGTTTACATTTGATAACATTCTAAGCTAGGCAATTTGAAATCAGGTATAACTCCTTTAATGGAACGTTTTCAACAATGGATGTGTTGGAAGTAATCCTGATGTTTGGATCTACCTCCATCCTTCAGGTCCTTCCTACATCACGCTGGATCAGGATCATTACAGCAGAATTTGGCTGGACGTGGTTCAGAAAACCCTCGTGTATAATATGTCTCAGGAATCGTTTCTGAATTTTATTGGAATATGTGATGAGATTATAAAAGGATGAATAGAGAATTTGTGAGACAATAACAGAATTTTAATATTAGTTTAAATTTAAATTGAATTAATTGATTTATTTAATTTATTTTAAATTCCTTTCAGGATTAATGAAGTATTTTGGATTTTGTTGATTAATATGAATATGGATGTGGACTCCCTAAGGAAACATCCCTCATGCACATCAGATAGTTTATGTGTATCTGCAAAGTTTCTGATTTAAACCACTGAGTTTGATGAGAATCAGCTTTTAAACAATCTTTCTGTCCCATAATTGGCACCAAAGATGATGAAAAACCACATCCTGATGTCTGCCACTCGTTTTCTGTTTGTTGGTTTATTTACTACCAACAACTTATAGCAAAAGCACATGGTGGTTGGTCTGACACACACCTAACAGCTGCTACTTCCTGTTTCCTCTCTAATCAATTAGAGCAGGAGCTAAAACAGTAGAATTCAACAGTAACAGTAAAATTCAATCTGGATACACAAAATAAAACCCTGATAATATAACAGATCATTTAATTATTAAAGTTAATATCTTTTGAAGCCCTGATTTTTACAGATAATTCTTCCTGCTTCTTCAAAACGAAAATCCGATGCTGATAATTGATATTTAGCTCCGTAAGAGAAAACAAGTGCTGCAGCTCAAGACAACAGAAAAGTCCTAGAAGTCAGACCCATTTTTAAAACTTTTAATTACTGAAAGGAATCAAAGGAGCACATTTATCTTGTGATTTCTTGATCTTTCCATCCCTTCACCCGTGACGTGAGCTTCTAAACAGGATGTTCACAGCAGGTAACCGAGGACACGATAGACTCGACCGAGGTTTATTTCTGGCTACAATCAAAGTGGACGAGCTGGAGCCCTACGGAGGGATGTTGTGTCAGGAGGCTCGACGGGAGGAGAGCTGTCTCACTCTCACTCTCTGTCTCACTCATAAAGACACCAATTAGGGTAAAAGCTTTGTGGATCTTCCCTCTTTCACCTTGAGAATTAAACACTCGGATATACGAGCTGAAAAGCAGCCAGCTGAAATCCATCAGTCGCCTGGCAGTAAATGAATAAACAGCAACTCTCACGGTTGTGTTCTGCAAACTCATTCAAGAGAGTGAAAAAAACGACTAGAATTTTATATTTGCTGAAGAGCAACATGGTGTTACAACATTTAAAGGAAAATACCAGCTCTCCATCATCAGTTTATATCAGTACGTCTGGTTCTTTTAATGTGTGTTATCTTGTTTCCTCAGCCTTTACTACTCTCATCCTCTTCAGGTGGGGATTTATTTCTTCAGTGAAGGATGTTTGTGCATCATGTCAGGGATTTAATTCAGTAGGTGAGTAACAGAAGGCAGTTTTCACACCTTAAAGGGATAGTTTCAATCTTTTTCAGACAGTTACTCCAGAAATGTTACGAACAGTTCATAAGGAATTGAATCTGCTGTGTTTAAAGAGTCAGAGTTCATAAATGTACTCGGACCATCTGCTGAGTTTCACATCAGTCACTCGCCATCACTCACTGGTTATGAGTCGTGAGCTATTGCGGCTTTCAACCAATGAGAACTGTCAGTATTGCTATAATTTGCTTAACAATGATGCAGGAGTTTAAAAGAAGACTTAATGTGATGTGTTTAGATTGTGGCGCTGAACTCATGCAGATAGAGAGAAGCAGGGTGGTAGTTTGAACAATGTTTATTGAGAAGATGAGTCCGAACTGACGGAGGCAGAGTGGTTGTCCAAATAAAACGAATCTGGGTAAGCCAATCGAGTGAGGGCTTTCAAATCCAGACAGGGCAGACAGAGACGAGGTCTGGAACAGTCCAGGCTCAGAACACCAGGTAATCATAGAACAGACAGATACAAGAAACTCCTTAATCACACAACAAAAACTGAGAAAAATAAAGGTGTGGATAAACTGAAAAAGGCAGGATGTGGCATGAAGAGTGATGATAAATGTTTTGTTTTCACATTTTTTTCCACCAAAGTTACAGAGAATTATTTAAAGAGGCCATTTCATAAAAATTTCAGGACTTTGTGGTTATTTCTTAAGTATTAATATGAAACATTTTATATCTAAAAAACGTCAGGAAACACTTATTAACAGACCTTTCAATCTGTCTGCATTAAAATTCAGGTGGTTCCGGCACCTTCCATCAGGCTTCGGCAGCAGTTCGTTCATATTCATTATTCGAATTTGCTGGACTCTGATTGGCTAACAAACTAGCCTATGAGAGCAAAGAATACTGTTTCCTGCCCCGCTGTGCATGGCAATGTCAGACAATCTCTCTTCTTGTTTGCTAAGTCTTATGCTAACAGCTTTTAGCTAGCAGCATGCTAAGCGGAGTTGTGACGAAACAAATACCCGCCGTTTGGACTCGGGAGAACTCGGGTTTTATCGCCACCTGCATAGTTTGAGAGATTAAAACTGAAAGAGAAGTTGTTGACCTGTTTTCACACCCACTATGAAGGTAAGAACACCTGTGGAGCTAAAATATTCAACAGAAACCTCAGAAAAACTGTTTTTAATGGAAGGGCCTCATTAAAATGGTGTGTTAAGTGAAGCTAAAATCTTTGTGTTCATTAGGATGATACAGTATTACAGAATCAGATGCAAATAATTCTGCAGGTGTTCACGAATCTCAACATTTTGTTTGAATGAGTGACTAAATTATTTATACTTAAAGATTCTTCTGCGTAAGTTTTATTATCTGAACTATATGATGCAGAAGACGGTAAAGAGTGTTTTCAAATGTTTCTCTTTCATCTGTTTCACTTTTAATAATATTAATTTTTTGGTATTTTAATGATATTTCTAAGTATAGCTTTTTTATTTTAGATAATTATGACCCCCAAAAATTTCACAAATTTAATTCATAAAGGTCTGTATTTTCTTTTATGTTAAATGGGTAAAGTTTTCTCTGCCCTGATGTCAGTAAATGCATCAGGTCTTTATTTTCAGGATAGTTTAGTTCAAACATGCATCCACCTTAAAGACACGTGTATTTCCTGCTTTACATGTGCGTTCAGTGAGCGTCGTCTCGAATCCATCTTGGTCTTTAAATAGCCTCCATGTTTGTCGGTGTGTGCTTCATGCCGGTATGTTGCCATAAAGGGTAATTGACTCCTTTATTGTTCGGGGTGGTCAAAGATACGTAACATATAGGAAGAAGCCTGTGGTGTTTATTGTGACTGTAGTTTGAAGCACAGCTCGACAAAAATCAGACATTTGTTCTATTATTATGAACCATTTCTGTTGTTGATCTTTCACATTCAGATAAAACCCTCGATGAAATAACATCATATAAACCAATGTTTTTTAAGAAAATCTTAGATCATTTTAAATACACACCTATAAATCAAAAACCGTAGAGCTCGTTTTAATCTTTATACTTTATTAACTATTTTTGGGGGTTTGAGGGATTCACGACAACAAAAACTTTGTTTTTTATGCCTCACTAGATTTTTTTTGTTTGTTTTGTTTTACTTTTTGATTCTTTGACACAATTTTTCTTTCTGTTGACTAAAAAGAAAAACCAAGGGCTTAAAAGATGCTTAAATGTTACAAGTTTTAAATTAAAAAAAAAATCTCCTTTTGTTAATTATTGTTTTGTTTTTGTTTTTACAACCAATTTTCACATATTTCCATTTACAATACTTTTACTTTACTTAGATCACTTGGAACTAACTGTGATTCCTGGTTAATTTAATTAATTATCATGTTGATGCCTGATCAAACCAAAATGGTTTTTACAGTAATGTTACAACAAATGTAACAAGTTAGTTTTGGTTTGTACAGTTTTATTCATCTACTAACCAAGAAGCTGTGTAAAGATAGATAAATAATTTAGTATATAGTTTAGTTAATAAAATGAGGCTGATATGATTAATGGTACTGCAGATGCTTTAGATGCTCAGCAGGAGGTCCAGTTTGCATCAGGACCGGCTGAGTTCAAGGACATCCCAAAATTTGTGTCAACGTGTGAAAAAATAGTAATGTAGCTATTGTTGACTGTGAATAATGAAGGAATGACAGTTTTTACTTAATATATAATTTGTATTTTACAGTCCAAACCAAACTAAATTCTCATTTTTAATCAGAACGTTAAAATATCAAATACTGAATGTAATTACATCTTTACTTTGTACAGTGAGGAGGTCAAAGTACAGTGATCCAGAAACACACGGCTCCAAATTCAGTAAGTGCAAATCTGCTCGTGTGACCACAATTGAAATGACAAGCAGCTCGAGCAATTTTCCGCAGGGGCGAGGGTGTGTGGGGGGGGGGGCTTCGGGAAAAGGGATGAGATGGCTGATGGTGATGGAGGGAGAGTGGCAGGTGTGTGCTAATTTTAGCAGCTTGGTTCCAAACTGGAAATGTGTGATGTCCATCCTTTCTTTTTCCTCCCAGTGTGTCCACAGTTTACTTTTTGGGTAAACTAAATCTTACAAGAGACTTGTTGTAAGAAATTTTTAAGTGAAATGTACAATTCAGTTTATGTATGATGGATTTTTAGGAGGGAATTAAAATTTAGGTTTGAAATTCTGACCTGATGCAAGAGGAAGACAAAACCAGACGGACATGCTGCTCTTGATGTCACATGATGACTGAAAATATATATATATATATATTGACTCACATTCAAGAATGTCCATTTAACAAGAAAATGTTTCACTTTGGATTTTTTTTTATTGAATAAAATAAGAATTCAGTGTGTAGTAGACGAGTCTTGTTTGATGAGCTCATGGTTTTTTTTTTGCTCAAGGCAACAGGATGTAAAAAAAACTGCCTAAATCCAAAAACCTCATTCAAATATCAACATTCATTGGAGCTCCAATTACATCAAGCTTTTAACAGGCTCATGAAAACAAACAGCTGTTATTGTTTCCAAGAGTTGAATTATTCCTTCATGTAAATATTGTATAATTGAAACTCAAGTTATCTTGTACTCTTTTCAATCATTCTTTCACCATTTCAGTCTAATGAATTCTGAGAATGTGCTAGAAATACATTTATACAGGGGAACAAATTTTTTTAAAGAGACCATTTCATACACATTTCAGGACTTTGTGGTTATTTCTTAAGTATTAATCAGTAATATGAAACATTTTACATCTAAAAAACATCAGGAAACACTGATTAACAGACCTTTCAATCTGTCTGCATTAAAATTTGGGTGGTTCCGGCTCCTTCCGTCAGCAGCTTGATATTCACTGTTCAAATTTGCTGGACTCTGATTGGCTAACAAACTAGTATATGAGAGCAAAGAATACTGTTTCCTGCCCCGTTGCGCATGGCAACATCAGACGTCGTGTCTTCTTGTTTGCTACGTCTTATGCTACAGCTTTTAGCCAGCAGCATGCTAGGTGTGGTTTCAACTGCGGAAGCTGCTGAATACTAACAAACAAAGGAGTTGTGATGAAACAGATACAGGTCGTTCGGACTCGGGAGAACTCGGGTGTTATCACCACCTGCGTAGTTTGAGAGATTAAAACTGAAAGAGAAGTTGTTGATCTGTTTTCACACCCACTATGAAGGTAAGAACACCTGTGGAGCTAAAATATTCAACAGAAACCTCAGAAAAAACGTTTTTAATGGAAGGGCCTCTTTAAGTTTTCTGAACATTATGAGCTACAGCTGATTTTCTTTGGTTAGATTTCATCAGAGGATTTTACGTGAACGCAGATCATCATCCCTCAGAATTTCCTTTTGTGTTTATCCCTTTTCTTGTTTGAAGATTATTCTGGTAGCTTATTTGGAGACAAAACTATCAAATTGTTACGATGGTGATGAAAAACCGCCTTGAAGTGATGATTCATTTCTGTCCTTCTGGGCTTTGACAACATTTCACACTGTTCTTAACCTCATTTGATGAGTTTTATCAGCTTCTGAAATCAGACACATTTTGTCTGAACCATATGAAAAGAGTTCTTCTTGTTGACTTCTATATCGGAGACAGAAGATACATCACATCAATCTGTGGGATTACTGAGAAAAACGTTTAACTTGCTTGCAGCTTTATAGCACCACTGGTTTGAGTTGAACCTCTGTGTTACACTGGGGGTGAAAAGCAGCATGACGTTCAACCATTTATTAATAAATAACACGAAAGCCAATTTCATCTGAGAAATAAACTCAGCTTCAGTGCAGCACCTTAGCTATAATATTTTTGTTCCTTGATATCTGATAATATTAGAAGCAGAAAGAATGTTGCGCTAATCTGCAGGTTTGAAGGTAAATAAATCTAGTGATATTGTCACTCTTGTGTTTTCTATAGAGATGTATTTGTGAAAACGTGCGTCATTGGAGACTTTTCAATGAAATTTATCAGGATGCGATTCACCAGGATCAAAACTACGACTAATGCAGGTCAAACTAGAAAAGCACTCGGAGAGCAAAGACCATCGCTAAACACCTCAGTTCCCCCCAGATTGTGATTTACATCCAAAATTAACCTGTATTTGTTTTACCAAGCAGCTGGATCATTTATTGTGGAGTTACATGCAGATACGTTAAAAACAGCCTTATCTCACAGTGATGAAGAATCCTTAAAAACATCCAGATGCTGATCCAGATCCCCCCAAAATCGACACACTTTGTGCCATTTCCTGAAAATGTAATCATAATTCTTCCGTAAGTTTTTTTGTTATCTTGCTAACTAACAAACAAACAAACAAACCGTGATCTCCTGGTGGAGATAATAAACAAGCAAAGTTCACTGTCAGTTCAAAGAATATAGGAGTTCCTGTTTGAATCTCTTCATCGAGTCTTTGACCTGCACTGGCTGGATTCTGTCAGAGTTCAACATCCCTGCAGCAAAAACTGTTTGTTTCTACACACAGGCAACCCGCGATGGTTTCTTTTGCTCCATCAGTGATGTGACTACATCAGACAATTTCATAAACACATTGTTTCCTCTCTGAAACAGAAAAAAAAATGGCCACTTCATAATTATGTATAAGATCACTACAGAGGTCCGACAAGAACTCTGTGGATCAGACCACGATGCAAATCTGCACTGTTTCTGTTTACTTTTATTTTTAAAAGACAAAGTTAATGTACAGTTTGCTTTAGGAGTCTGTGCATTTAGCATTTTAGCAGCTAAAAAAACAGGGAAAATGCAAAAACCTGTTAGAGGTTTTAGCTTGTTTCAACGTGACATGAATGAAAGAGACATGTGCACAACCCACTAGTATGATAATCAGGATTATGTTAATAGCTGTATATTGAGTCAAATAGATGCCTCACTTCTTTGAGAAATACTGAATAATAATAATTATATATACACATTTTATTTGAGCTAAAATAAACCAACAACGGTAGGAAAAAGTGAAACTCCCATGTGTATTTTAAAGCTGCTCATCTTGTGTAGACGTGTCAGAGAAAGAACCTACAGCAAGACCAGAATCAGGTTTATAGTTCTGTTTATACTGTCTGGCTGTGAATTCTGTTATGTGGTGAAAACCCTTGTGAAGAGATTTTTAGTAACATTTATTGGAGTTATACCTCAATTCTTAGTCTGGTACAAATATTTATAGAAACAAACTTGTCTGCTTCCTGCTTTGTGTTGTATTTAGTTCATGTAGATATTTTTAACAGACAAGGCAGCTGCATCTAAAATGGATATTGGCCTGAGGGGTGTGTCTAGAAAATCTATGTTGGGGTAGCAGGTAGAGGCACAGATTTCCAAAAGGTTGGCACATATAAAAATAATCTAAAATTATAATCATAATCATAATTTAAATAGCAACCACATACCAAAATTAAATAAAAATCAGTCAAAGCACAATGTTAATGGTTCACTTTCATTCATCGTTTTCTTTGCCCCTCCTCTGGACACGCCCCTGTATTGACATCCAACTTTTCAAGATGTTTCAAACTTTAACATCAGAAGCTTCATCAGCTGATTATTCCATAATAATTTTAAAATTCAGACTGAGCATTAGATAAACTGATCTTCAAGTTGAAAATACAATAACGTGTGCAAGCAGTTTAAGTGACACGGAAGTTTCTGGTATCTTGACGTGTTTTTTTTTTTTTACATTCACTGCCTTTTATGAGCTTTCAAAATCTACAAATTCATACAAACCCAAACAAAACAAACATCTGTTGTAACAAAGTGGCGCTGCAAGAAGTCACTCTGCAAACGCAGGAACAGCAAAACTGGTTTATTACCATCTAAAATAATTGATAAGTGTTTCCTGATATTGAAAAAGAAGAAGAACGAGCAGATTCTCTTGATGTAATTTTGAATCGTCACTGTTAAACCAGTGAACACAGACTCTGAGTAAGATGACTCAGCAGAAATACATGGATTCCAATTTTATCTGTTTCTTAAATGTTCTAATCCTCCACCCGGCCTTAACTCTCAAACAGTACTTAAATAATACATTGGTGGGTTCATGAAATGGAGCAGAAAATGAGAGGTTTGGAAAGTGGTGCCATCTGGTTTGTGTAGCTCTGAGATTAAAACTTTGACCATTTTGAATTCAGGATTTTGAGCATTTGAATCAAAGCACCTGTTCTCCGTTCTGTAACGATCCTCAAGGTGCTTCTAGTGAAAAACTCTGGCACTTGTGATGAATCACGGAGCCAAAAAACACTCTAATCAGCCATTTGGTCATCTTTATAATCTGAGGTATTCCCAGTGGTATTCCAAGCAAAATTATTTAAACTAAATTTGAAATTCTACCAACACAAATTAAAACCAAATGAGTAGCAAGAAACTTGATAACTGATAAAAGTAATTTAATTTACAAGTTTTCATCCATTAAGGGCCGATAGCTGTAAAACCACCAGATAAGTCTGATGAAGCCAACCGAGTCCAATCTGTTCCCTCTTATTCATCCATATTTAACAACTCCAAAAGTCAAAACCTTAACAGAAAGAATCTATAAGCATTAGCAATATCAATTTTTTATTCTAGAGTCTTTACGTGTTAGCGATACATCAAGTGTTGAGTTATCAAGACTGAGATTTTAAAATTCACATAAATATTTCTCATGCTGTCAGATCCTTCAGATAACACATTTGATCGCGCTAAGCATTTTACACTTTAGAAACATTATCCCGCTGGGATCAAAAGTGGGATTTTGGTGAGAAATAACATTCTGCTAAGCTAAAATTTTTCCTCAGGAGAAGCTCTCTGCCACAGATGGATGCAGCTTTTTTTTCTGTGACACTGATGCACATCCAGTACCTGGAGGTTTTGACGGGTTTCAGTAAAGGAGGCTAACGTGACACTGATTTTGGGGCGGTCACATCACTCCCACTGTGTGGGCCATCTTTAGAAATCCTTCAAACAAATGGGAGATGCTATCATTTCCTCCTAGTTGAGCATTGTGTACAAACTCTCTTGCTGATGTTTTATGGTTCACTTATTGTCATCTGATGGATGAAAATGTTTTTTTTAATCCTTTCATGATATCTACCATTACAAACTGACATGGTGTCTGATTGCTTTTTTCTGTTTTTTGTCCCCATTTCTGAGTTATTTCCTTGTTTTCAGACTTCTTCTTCTTCTTCTTCTGTTGAAATTTTATTGGCGGTTGGCAAGCAATGTTTTGGTGCATTACTGCCACCACTGGCTTGGAGTGTGGACCAGAATGAACACCACTATATCCTGTTATCAGGGCCGTGCAGAGACCTTTGAAGGGCGGGTGCTCAAGTGTTAAAAAGGGGCACATAGAACCCGGTTAATAACAACAACCCAACCTTTCGTCAAAATCTAATATGGAATCTTATCATAATATATCATCATCATCATCATCAGGAGGGACAACACAAAGCAAACGTAGCCTCTGTTTTACCTGATGAGGAACAATGTTGTTGACATGTTGGTGGTCCTGCTGTGTTATGAAATAGTAAAATGCAAAGATTAGTGATAGAGCTTTCTTTCTATAATAAAGTAGGGGGGGGGGGGGTTAGGGGTTGTTGTGGAAGACAAGCAAAAACTTGTAACTTTCTGTTGACTGTGTCCCAAAAAATGCATCATGGTGATCCATTCCTAAGGTCACTTAACAAAAACTTGCAGCCTGCAACAATTAAATTACATTCTACAAAAGATCTACATTTAAAAATGTAAAGACAAGCTGTTCATTTCATTGTCAGCTGTTTACAAATATACATTTTGTTTTTATGAGTAAACAAATCCGATTTTCAACGTTAATTATTTAATATTAATTGTCATTTTTCAGCGTCGCAGTGGATGAAGATGGAGCGTGCTATAGCTGTTTAACAAACTGCCGGGGGGGGTTCGGTTAACAGGCATCAGAGGGGAAAGATGCTGACAGACAGATGAAGCTGAGAAACGTGTGCATGCAGGGTTTAAAAGATGACAGCTGAGTGTCTGCACCACAGCTGGCACGTTGTTCCTCCAGACCTCAAAGATGGAAAATAAGGTTGGCTGTCAATATGATTGCTCACAGTGATGTACCCCCATTATGATGCACCATGTGTATCATGTTCTACCTTTTACATCTGCCAGTTGTCTTTACCACGTCTCTGCTACATGCTGCGCAACTGCCAAGCTAAATTCTAACAACCCTTTAGGACATGAGACCATGTGGAAAACTGTAAACCAAACAGAATGCAGGCTTGTGTGCTTTTATAAACAACAGAGACCTTTAGTGATCTAGGAAAATATAACAACTTAAATATTTAGTCCAAACTTCAGACAGTACAGGGTACTCTCACATTATTTATAGCTTTTACCGAGATAATATTTGGGGCTTCCTGCCAACTGCACCTAAATTATATTAAACATTCCTATTGTCTCTCCTGCTAAAAGCAGTGTGGAAAATTTATTTTTTTATTCAGAAAGAACAAGATAAAGCCATTGAGTAGCAGAAAACTTGGCTGTGACATTAATTTATCTCCTTTTAGGGGAATAAAAGGAATTGTTTTTACCTCTGACCTCAACACGCTGCCTCCATGGAAACAAATAGGCTTTAAATACACCTCAGATAGTATTTTTTAATTTGTTTAGTTCTAGAATTGCTGCTGTATGTTCAAATATTTATTTTCCCAGTAATTTGATGCTTAAATACGACATGATAGCATCCATCATCCGGATCTTTTTACTATACTTTTAAAAATCCTGTATCCTGCTATTTTACAGTGTTTGGGATGGGCACATTTATACTAAAATATTACCTTTGGTGTCATATATAGTCTTCATTTATCCTAAATTATAAAATATTCTCAAGTTATTCTTCGATAAGGCATTAAAACACTCGGTTTACCTAAAATCCAGCCTCTCCGCCAGGCCCCCCTCATGAGTGCTGCCCCTCGAGCTGCCTGAATAAAATAATGAATAAATTCCTGTAACTCTCGCAGCCAAATGCACATTTTCACTAAGACATTTTTAGAGAGTAAGATACTATAAAACGGTAGTGCTTTGTGTCTTAATTCAGACTCTTGCAGCTCCGGGCATGTGTGATTAACGCTACGGGGACGCCGTCATCGTCGACGATGCCAGGGACCTTGTTGTGTTTAATTGAACATAGCTTCCGAACCATAAAAGATAGAAAATTACTTTTTTTCCCTCTAAATCGGGAGAATCCAAGCTTTCAGACGGTAGTTCCGGCATCGCTGTAGCCCATTCACAAGGGATACAGTGTCATGTCAAAGTCGGTGTTCCAATCAGAGCCTTTGTCTTTTGCGCATGACGTGCGGTTGTTCATTTATATTTAGTGTGGGTTTTTCTTGAATAAAGTGTGATATTCTAATTTTCGCCAAATTTTTTTATTCTAATACTCTTTATTTCAAGCAAAGGAGCCTCATTTACACAGCAGTTTATGATATTTCAATTCAAAATAAAAAAAACAAGGTATAGGACATTATGGGGCATTGAAAGGTGGTATTTTAGTTTTAGTGGCATTTAAACAAAAAACAGTCAGGCGAGGTTTATTTCTCCAAAAAACACTTGGTCCCCAGAGGGTTAATCTGCAGGGGCAGCACGGACACGCCGGGCAGGTCCTGGTGTAACATTGTTACATCACTATGTTACAGTCAGTCGTTTTCCAGGAGAGAGTGGATCAGCTGCTCAGAGCACAGGATGAGAGGGGGCGGGGTTGCATGATATAGGACCTTTAAAGGAGATGGACATTTCTCTTCCTTCTTGATGTTTGATGGTTTTCTATCATGTTTTCATAACTTTTCAGAGCTTTTGATCATTATCATGGCTTTCAGACCTCCAGTCAGTCTATGGAGAAGCATCACGCAAGACTTCTTTCAAGAAAAAAACTCTTCAACAAATAATAATCTGATCTCTGCAACTACTGATGCTTTTTAAAAAACCAAACTTCTCATTGAATTTTCGTGTCAAACCCATTTGTCATGATTTCTGTTTTAGATTTCCAGTTGTACTTTATCTGAATCAACAAGGCCATGCTCAGTACTTCCCATTGTTCACAAATAACAAAGAAAAGCTTTTATGTGTAAAATTATCCCGAGTTTAGGAACTCATTCCCAATTCCCTCCTGCTTTGTTCACCCTGACCAGCCTCAGCTGTCTGCACACATATGAATCACAAGCTAACAGCAGCACTCATACAGTAATGCTCCCACCTTCACCTTTAGTTACAGCTCTTTTTTTTAATGGAGGGAGAAAAGAGATTCATCTCCGTGCACAGATGAAAAGCCGCTACAGCAGTGGGAGGATTAATGGAAACACATTGTGTGGTCGCAACAGAACAGACTATAATGATGGCGGATTTGTAATTGTTGTGCGATGGTTCCACGTACAGAAGAATCTGATTTAGATCTGCATGAGGGCAAAGACACTAACTGCATTTTTAAACTATTTATAAAACATATCTAATAAACTAAATTTTACATAAAAAGAGAGTTAAACGTTAAATTTATGAAGTTGCTTTGCGAGAAGTTGAGAAACTGTGTGACAGTAAAGAAAAGGTGGAATTCTTCAGGACAAAATCTTCTGGTTTTAGACTATTTGAAGGTTTTTGCAAACGTTTTTTTGGACTTGACTTTTTCAGATCGCTATCATTTTTAGAGGAATGTTTTTGTTTGTGGTGACACACAGAAAGAAACACAAGTGGAAATTTAGTGAAGGAAATAATTTAAAATCAACCTCTTGCTAGAAACTAGCTCTCTATTTGCGAGTGAGTCACACTGTTGCTGCTGATTTAAACAAAAACTGTTTCTTTTTTTGCTGTTGAATCTACGAAAAATGACAAAGACAAAAAAAGACAGTCTGAGTTGAAACAATATTTTTTCAAAAGGTTTCTAAAGAGCTTTTAGTTGAAAACCTGCTGGGAAAATTTAACTGTAACACGTTCTGTCCTACATCTGTCCAACCAACACGTCCACACATTATACGACCGTCTCATTTTAATACAACGGTTAGCTTTAAAATGTAAAGATACACATGGACACCCTAAAGCCGAAAATTTCACGTTAAAAAGTGGAACGGTTAAGGTTAGGTTAGCAGGTAGGGGTCACATACGGATTATAGTGTCATTTTCAAAATCGACCAATGAGGTCGTATTTGATGTGAGGTCGGGCTGTGTCCTACACCTGTCCTACACCTGTCCTACACCTGTCCTACATCTGTCCTACATTTGTCATACACCTGTCATACATCTGTCCTACACCTGTCCTACACCTGTCCTACATCTGTCCTACACTTGTCCCACACTTGTCCTACACCAGCCCTACACCTGTCCTACATTTGTCATACACCTGTCCTACATCTGTCCTACATTTGTCATACACCTGTCATACATCTGTCCTACACCTGTCCTACATTTGTCCTACATTTGTCATACACCTGTCATACATCTGTCATACACCTGTCCTACATCTGTCCTACATTTGTCATACACCTGTCATACATCTGTCCTACACCTGTCCTACATTTGTCATACACCTGTCCTACATCTGTCCTACATTTGTCATACACCTGTCCTACATCTGTCCTACGCCTGTCCTACATCTGTCCTACACCTGTCCTACACCTGTCCTACATTTGTCATACACCTGTCCTACACCTGTCCTACATCTGTCCTACATTTGTCATACACCTGTCCTACATCTGTCCTACATTTGTCATACACCTGTCCTACATCTGTCCTACATTTGTCATACACCTGTCCTACACCTGTCCTACATCTGTCCTACATTTGTCATACACCTGTCCTACATTTGTCATACATCTGTCCTACATCTGTCCTACATTTGTCATACACCTGTCATACATCTGTCCTACACCTGTCCTACATTTGTCATACACCTGTCCTACATCTGTCCTACGCTTGTCCTACATCTGTCCTACATTTGTCATACACCTGTCCTACACCTGTCCTACATCTGTCCTACATCTGTCCTACACCTGTCCTACATCTGTCCTACATTTGTCATACGCTTGTCCTACATCTGTCCTACATTTGTCATACACCTGTCCTACATCTGTCCTACATTTGTCATACGCTTGTCCTACATCTGTCCTACATTTGTCATACACCTGTCATACACCTGTCCTACACCTGTCCTACATTTGTCATACACCTGTCCTACATCTGTCCTACATTTGTCATACGCTTGTCCTACATCTGTCCTACATTTGTCATACACCTGTCCTACAACTGTCCTACATTTGTCATACACCTGTCATACATCTGTCATACACCTGTCCTACATCTGTCCTACATCTGTCCTACACCTGTCCTACATCTGTCCTACATTTGTCCTACACCTGTCCTACATCTGTCCTACGCCTGTCCAACATCTGTCCTACACCAGCCCTACACTTGTCCTACGTTTGTCCTACATCTGTCCTACATTTGTCATACACCTGTCCTACACCTGTCCTACATCTGTCCTACATTTGTCATACACCTGTCCTACATCTGTCCTACATTTGTCATACACCTGTCATACATCTGTCCTACATTTGTCCTACACTTGTCCTACACCAGCCCTACACCTGTCCTACATTTGTCATACACCTGTCCTACATCTGTCCTACATTTGTCCTACACCTGTCATACATCTGTCCTACATCTGTCCTACATTTGTCATACCTGTCCTACATCTGTCCTACATTTGTCATACGCTTGTCCTACATCTGTCCTACATTTGTCATACGCCTGTCCTACATTTGTCATACACCTGTCATACACCTGTCCTACGCCTGTCCAACATCTGTCCTACACCAGCCCTACACTTGTCCTACGTTTGTCCTACATCTGTCCTACATTTGTCATACGCCTGTCCTACATTTGTCCTACATCTGTCCTACATTTGTCATACACCTGTCCTACATCTGTCCTACATTTGTCATACACCTGTCCTACACCTGTCCTACGCCTGTCCAACATCTGTCCTACACCAGCCCTACACATGTCCTACGTTTGTCCTACATCTGTCCTGCATTTGTCATACACCTGTCCTACATCTCTCCTACATTAGTCATACAACTGTCCTACATCTGTCCTACATTTGTCATACACCTGTCCTACACCTGTCCTACATCTGTCCTACATTTGTCATACACCTGTCCTACATCTGTCCTACATTTGTCATACGCTTGTCCTACATCTGTCCTACATTTGTCATACGCCTGTCCTACATTTGTCATACACCTGTCCTACACCTGTCCTACATCTGTCCTACATTTGTCATACACCTGTCCTACATCTGTCCTACATTTGTCATACACTTGTCCTACATCTGTCCTACATCTGTCCTACATTTGTCATACACCTGTCCTACATCTGTCCTACATTTGTCATACGCTTGTCCTACATCTGTCCTACATTTGTCATACGCTTGTCCTACATCTGTCCTACATCTGTCATACACCTGTCCTACATCTGTCCTACATTTGTCCTACACCTGTCCTACATCTGTCCTATGCCTGTCCTACATTTGTCCTACATCTGTCCTACATCTGTCCTACATTTGTCATACACCTGTCCTACATCTGTCCTACATTTGTCATACGCTTGTCCTACATCTGTCCTACATTTGTCATACGCTTGTCCTACATCTGTCCTACATTTGTCCTACACCTGTCCTACATCTGTCCTACACCTGTCCTACATTTGTCATACACCTGTCCTACATCTGTCCTACATTTGTCATACGCTTGTCCTACATCTGTCCTACATTTGTCATACACCTGTCATACATCTGTCCTACACCTGTCCTACACCTGTCCTACATCTGTCCTACATCTGTCCTACACTTGTCATACACCTGTCCTACATCTGTCTACATTTGTCCTACGTTTGTCCTACATCTGTCCTGCATTTGTCATACACCTGTCCTACACCTGTCCTACGCCTGTCCAACATCTGTCCTACACCAGCCCTACACTTGTCCTACGTTTGTCCTACATCTGTCCTACATTTGTCATACACCTGTCCTACACCTGTCCTACATCTGTCCTACATTTGTCATACACCTGTCCTACATCTGTCCTACATTTGTCATACGCTTGTCCTACATCTGTCCTACATTTGTCCTACGCTTGTCCTACATCTGTCCTACATTTGTCATACACCTGTCCTACATCTGTCCTACACCTGTCCTACATCTGTCATACACCTGTCATACATCTGTCCTACATCTGTCCTACATTTGTCATACACCTGTCCTACATCTGTCCTACATTTGTCATACGCCTGTCCTACATTTGTCATACACCTGTCATACACCTGTCCTACGCCTGTCCTACATCTGTCCTACACCAGCCCTACACTTGTCCTACGTTTGTCCTACATCTGTCCTACATTTGTCATACACCTGTCATACATCTGTCCTACACCTGTCCTACATTTGTCATACATCTGTCCTACATCTGTCCTACATTTGTCATACACCTGTCCTACATCTGTCCTACATTTGTCATACGCCTGTCCTACATTTGTCATACACCTGTCATACATCTGTCCTACACCTGTCCTACATCTGTCCTACATTTGTCATACACCTGTCCTACACCTGTCCTACACCTGTCCTACATTTGTCATACACCTGTCCTACATCTGTCCTACATCTGTCCTACATTTGTCATACACCTGTCCTACATCTGTCCTATACCTGTCCTACGCTTGTCCTACATCTGTCCTACACCTGTCCTACACCTGTCCTCCATTTGTCATACACCTGTCCTACATCTGTCCTACATTTGTCATACACCTGTCCTACATCTGTCCTACATTTGTCATACGCTTGTCCTACATCTGTCCTACATTTGTCATACACCTGTCCTACACCTGTCCTACACCTGTCCTACACTTGTCCCACACTTGTCCTACACCAGCCCTACACCTGTCCTACATTTGTCATACACCTGTCCTACATCTGTCCTACATTTGTCATACACCTGTCATACATCTGTCCTACACCTGTCCTACATTTGTCATACACCTGTCCTACATCTGTCCTACACCTGTCCTACATCTGTCCTACACTTGTCCCACACTTGTCCTACACCAGCCCTACACCTGTCCTACATTTGTCATACACCTGTCCTACATCTGTCCTACATTTGTCATACACCTGTCATACATCTGTCCTACACCTGTCCTACATTTGTCCTACATTTGTCATACACCTGTCATACATCTGTCATACACCTGTCCTACATCTGTCCTACATTTGTCATACACCTGTCATACATCTGTCCTACACCTGTCCTACATTTGTCATACACCTGTCCTACATCTGTCCTACATTTGTCATACGCCTGTCCTACATCTGTCCTACACCTGTCCTACATCTGTCCTACACTTGTCCCACACTTGTCCTACACCAGCCCTACACCTGTCCTACATTTGTCATACACCTGTCCTACATCTGTCCTACATTTGTCATACACCTGTCATACATCTGTCATACACCTGTCCTACATCTGTCCTACATTTGTCATACACCTGTCCTACATCTGTCCTACACTTGTCCCACACTTGTCCTACACCAGCCCTACACCTGTCCTACATTTGTCATACACCTGTCCTACATCTGTCCTACATTTGTCATACACTTGTCCTACATCTGTCCTACATTTGTCATACGCTTGTCCTACATCTGTCCTACATTTGTCCTACACCTGTCCTACACCTGTCCTACATTTGTCATACACCTGTCCTACATCTGTCCTACATTTGTCATACGCTTGTCCTACATCTGTCCTACATTTGTCATACACCTGTCCTACATCTGTCCTACGCCTGTCCTACATTTGTCATACACCTGTCCTACATCTGTCCTATGCCTGTCCTACGCTTGTCCAACATCTGTCCTACACCAGCCCTACACCTGTCCTACGTTTGTCCTACATCTGTCCTACATTTGTCATACACCTGTCCTACACCTGTCCTACATCTGTCCTACACTTGTCCCACACTTGTCCTACACCAGCCCTACACCTGTCCTACATTTGTCATACACCTGTCCTACATCTGTCCTACATTTGTCATACACCTGTCATACATCTGTCCTACACCTGTCCTACATTTGTCATACACTTGTCCTACATCTGTCCTACATTTGTCATACACCTGTCCTACACCTGTCCTACGCCTGTCCTACATCTGTCCTACACTTGTCCCACACTTGTCCTACACCAGCCCTACACCTGTCCTACATTTGTCATACACCTGTCCTACACCTGTCCTACATCTGTCCTACATTTGTCATACACCTGTCCTACATCTGTCCTACATTTGTCATACACCTGTCCTACATCTGTCCTCCACCTGTCCTACATCTGTCCTACACTTGTCCCACACTTGTCCTACACCAGCCCTACATCTGTCCTACATTTGTCATACACCTGTCCTACATCTGTCCTACATTTGTCATACGCTTGTCCTACATCTGTCCTACATTTGTCATACGCTTGTCCTACATCTGTCCTACATTTGTCATACGCCTGTCCTACATTTGTCATACACCTGTCCTACATCTGTCCTACATTTGTCATACGCTTGTCCTACATCTGTCCTACATTTGTCATACACCTGTCCTACACCTGTCCTACGCCTGTCCAACATCTGTCCTACACCAGCCCTACACTTGTCCTACGTTTGTCCTACATCTGTCCTACATTTGTCATACACCTGTCCTACACCTGTCCTACATCTGTCCTACATTTGTCATACACCTGTCCTACATCTGTCCTACATTTGTCATACGCTTGTCCTACATCTGTCCTACATTTGTCATACACCTGTCCTACACCTGTCCTACATCTGTCCTATGCCTGTCCTACGCTTGTCCAACATCTGTCCTACACCAGCCCTACACCTGTCCTACATTTGTCCTACATTTGTCATACACCTGTCCTACATCTGTCCTACATTTGTCATACGCTTGTCCTACATCTGTCCTACATTTGTCATACACCTGTCCTACATCTGTCCTACATCTGTCCTACATCTGTCCTACATTTGTCATACACCTGTCCTACATCTGTCCTACATTTGTCATACGCTTGTCCTACATCTGTCCTACATTTGTCATAC
>SSNP01000070.1:1878723-1949970 GCA_006937955.1 Pachypanchax playfairii
TTGTGTAACACTGGGATGAGCATGCCACCTTGTATTGCTAGAGGGGACGGGTTCTAGTGCTTGTGAACGTCTGGGGGAAGAGTGCCATCTGGTGTTAGGTGCAGGACTTACATGAACAGGTGAGGAGGAAGAGCTAGGGGTATGACGTACCCGGAAGTGCCCTCGAGTCCGGCGGTCTAACCGGGTCGCTAGACTGATGAGCCCATCGAGTGTCCTTGGTTCCTCCCGGCTAGCGATATCTTCTTTTAAGCTCTCCGAGAGGGCGTTATGGAACACACTACGTAGGGTCTCGTCCGTCCAGCTAGTGCGGGCAGCCAAGGTCCGGAACTCGAGGGCGAAGTCCGCCATGTGTTGCGGACGGGGACGAAGGGCGAGCAGCTCCCGCATAGCGTCCTCCTTCGTTCCGCCGTCCGAGAACGTGGTGGTGAAGGCTTCCAGGAACTGAGGATAAGGAGAGGTTTCAAGAGGATGAGTGTCAATGTATGCGTCTGCCCACCTGAGAGCCTTGTCCCTTAGCCAGCCGACGATGAAGGAGGTCTTGCTGGCGTCGGACCGGAAGGCGTGTGGAGCCCGGCTGAAAATGATCCGGCACTGTCGGAGGAACCCTCTGCAGTCCTTGGGTTCTCCGTCGAAGGGTGCCGGATCCGGGATGGCTACCTGCCGATAGCCGGTCTCCTCAGGTGGGTCAGATCGCGCCGTCGCTGTCGCTGCTGCTGCTGCTGCTGCAGGAGGAGGAGATTGACTGCGGGAAAGGCGAGACATGACACTGGTGAGTTGTTGTGTAAGACTGTGGAGCTCTGTGGATAGGTTAGCTTGTGTTCTCGCTATCTCCTGCATGAACGCATCATGCCTTCCCAGCAGTATCCCCTGCTGGGTGAGTGCGGTCTGAAGCTGGGTCTGAGAGCTCTCTTGGCCAGTTTGTTCTGTCATGGTTCGTACCAGGTGGGGTTGTTGACGAGCTCTCAAAGTGACCCAAACTCCAGACACACACAATGCGAGGAGACAGCGCTCACGGTTAACAGTGTTTATTATATACAGTGCTCCAAGTATAATACACGTAAACAATGAATGTGCAGATGAAAACTCAGGACGGGCCTGGTGCGGGACAGGAACGGTCCTGGGGTTGTGAGAGAGAGAGGGGTTAGTGACAGTTGGAGAAACCAGCTGCGGCGTGCGGGGATTGTGCTCGCTCAACTCACGGTTGTGTGAATGATGTCCGGGTTTGAGGAGAGATCCTAGGATGCTGCCGCAGGGGTGGTGAGCCAAGCTGTCGGTAATCCGTGTGTGAGATCCGGGTCCGAGTGCTGAGTGCGCAGACGTGACTGCGGCAGGGGTGACAGCAGAACGGTGACCGGTGAGGTGTGGACCAGAGGAAGCCAGAGACAGACAGGGAGCCAGAGGGAGAGAGCTGGTCGCGTAGTACCGCAACGGAGCTCTAGGAAGTTCCCGTGTTGAGCCAATCCTCACTATGAGCGATTCGAAATCCACGCTGGAGGTTATGCTGTCAGGAGAGGAGCTCCAGTACAGCAGGCTGAACATAAGGGAAAAGAAGGCAGGTTAATACTGCGAAAATACTCTCTGATAATACTGCTCACTAGCCACTCTGTACCACGTAAAGTTGCGGAACAAACTGGCGTCTGTCTCTTGTTCCTCCTCTGCTTAAGTACCCAGCTCTCCTGAGCTGGGTAACGATCCACACCTGAGATCAATGATCCTCTGCTGCCACGCCCTGCAAGACAGTTAGTTCCACTCACCACCACCAGCAGCAGAGATCCTCACACCCTTGTGACTTAGTTGGCAGCTTCAGTCCCATATTAAGGTAATAAAATGCTGCACCTACTTTCCTTCCTTCCTCAGTTTGATGGTCACATCTTCATTTTTCAACCTAACTGTTGTTCTTGTCAAATTTTCATAAAACTATTCTTCTCAATTTTAGGGATTTTTATGATTGACTCATTTGTTAACGAAGACTGTCCCTCTGGGGCTGCAGTTATTAGCCCCGTTGGGATGTTTAGGTGTATGATGTCACATGACCATGGAGCGCTGAGTGTTTTATTAATGCTCACTGTGATTCTGATGCTTGTCGAGGTTTCAAGAGCTTCATTATTATTTCATGCAGCAGATGTAAGTGAGGTTCATGCTCTCTGAGTTTACTTGCAAATTTGAGGGTGTATCAAGCCTGAGAGGAACTTAAAGGAATCTTTAAAAAAGAACAATGCTGTTATTATTAGGATCATCTGAATAACATTTAAATAGTTAAAACTATTAATGTGTCAAGTCCAAAAAAGTTTTTTCTGATCACTATCTAACTTTCAGATATTAAAATATTTCAACATAAAGAGATAAGAGATAAACAAGTTTTTTTTTATATCTATTATACAAGACAAGTAGCTTGTAAGTAGCTCTGTAAGTCAGTTTATTTATTTATTTTTTTGTCTCATTAACTTAAAAACCACTTTTATCTTTTTATTATTTTCATTTACTCTTTAAAAGTTCAAATAAAGTTCATGAACATTTGGCATCTGAACTCATTAATAAACTTTTACATTTCAGTTACCGTAATTTCACATTACTCAATTTTTATGACAGAAAGATTGTGATTTTCTTCTTGGAAATGCTGCACATCAGAAGGCTAAAGCTAGCTGAAGCGCTAAAGCTAGCTGGTGGTATTTTTCCCTTGTTCTCTGTTATTAACTGAGTTCTGTGATGTTGGCAGCAGTGTATTCAGAAATATTCTTTTAGATCAGAGTTGTTTTATGACTGCAATCCATTTAGGTCTTTGGCCTTGCGAGACTAGCTTTAGCTCATCAGACGAGTCACTAGCTTATAATCCTGTTTAATCAAAAATTCTTTCTCTCCAAACTGTGATCACTCAAAAAAACATTGACAATTGGTGTGATTTTATTGTTCAAAGTCTTTCCACGGAACCTGTCATCAAAAAAATCTGAATTATTTATTGAAATCTGTTGAAAAATGTGAAATGAAGACTTACAGATAAATTTCACGAGGGATTTTCTTTAAAAAGTATGGGAAATTTTAAATGACCATAAGCTTAAAAATCTAAATAAATAAAACATTTCCCTTGAAGTTCAAGGATGTTTAAATAAAAATAGACTCTTGCAAATTTAATTTTTCTCATCAGATCAATTCTACATGGCTGTTTTTTACAGACTAAAATCCTTATCAGATTCTGCTTCTGGTTCTTTAGAGTGTGTGTGTGGTTCCTGAAGCTTTTAACCTTAACGATTACATGAGAATTAATTATCAGCAGTGTGACTGACAGCATCCTTTGACAGGTTTGCTAATAGTCCGTGGGGACAGACGGAGTGAAGCTGTGAATGGCTGAGCTGAGGAGGGAGGGCACAGCGAGGCAGATGAAGCTCTGCTGCACAGACAGAAACGCAGTCCGATGGAGCAGCAGCTGCTTTTTACCTCACAGAGAGCGTCTCTGTCCTCACAGCTGAAGAGTTTTTATTCGGGAGAATTCCCCAAAAACATAAAGGACTAAGAAAACTTCCAAAACCAGTAGGATGGATTCTCTCCAGCTGATTTACCTGCTGCTGTTGTATGGATGTCTTCCAAAAGTAAGTCTCTTTTTTTATTCAATCTACACGGACTAGGATTTTATTAAATATGATGATGGAGATTTAACTTGCAAACTATAACCGTGAAGCATTTTACTTTCTGAACACAACCAGATTTGATTAGATATTTAATTATAATTCTCAACCTGTTTTTAATGTTGCGGCTCCTTTCAGAGAAAGTATTTTAATACTCCTTCTGTTTCGTTCAAGGATGCTTTTTGTTCATGTGTCTCCTCCAAAGATATCTGACTTTTCAAACATTTTTCATCCCTTTTGTCAGTAGATGAGTCAGTGCATGTCAAGTTCTTTCATTAACTGCCAACAAAACCAGTCTGTTTTGTATAAAAAGGGATTTTTATCTTAAATTGATGGCTCAATCCAAGGCCACACAGGCTTTAAACTGAACAGATCTTAATACATACTTTTTCAGCTCCTGCAGAAATTTGATAATAAAAAAATTATTTGATTTTAATAAAATTTAAATGAAATACATTAAATGTATTGATGATTATCATCTTCATGCATTATATATGACTTATAAAAGGTGACACTGTGGTTAGATTTTACTTCAGTTTGTAACTATTTTGTCGAAAATCAAAACGGTGTTACTTTTACGAGCAGAATTTTTTTCAGCTTTGCTCTTTCTGTTGGTTTAATTTGTATATTACACTGTATATAAGAACATGTTTGTACTGTAATTATGTGCTTACAGCATTTGGTTTTAAAATAATAATTCTTAAGCTACTTCCTCATAACGTAAGCTAGCATCACATTGGGCTGTGAGAAAATATGAATAGTGTCAGAAAGAAGTTCTGCATTTTTCACCCCCAAATAACAGAACTAAAAACAGAAACATAACATGGAAACCTAAATATGACAAGCGCCCCCTTGTGACTGGCTGCAGTACATTTTCTCAAGCCCCGCCCCCTGCATGTAAACAAAAGGGAAATTTTCTAGATTAAAAACTAAAAATCGACCTCAGATATATGTTTGACTGTTAATCTTTTTTAATATTTAACTGTAATTATTAATTTGAAGCTTAAACACGCCACGATCGTTTGCAGGTGGTTACAGCTTCATTTTTAAGGTGGAAATGTGTCGATAGTTGCCAACCGTCGCAGCTCAGTGAGATTCTACTCTTAAACAAACCCAACCTGGTGCTAAAATCTGCTGCTCTGTACTGGATCCAGCTCCCTCAGACATGTCCATGCTGTGTTTCACACTGTGCACAGCTTCCACATACTAGTGTCATTTCAGTCAAGGAGAATGGGGAAGCTTTTGTTCCATTTTTTAAGCTACATGTGAGAAAATCGATGATGAGTCTGGAGCAAAAAAGCGAGACAAAGAAGCTTTTTTATCGATAATGGCTGCGACATGTAGTTGTTTGATTTTCTGCCTCCATTTAAAAGAGCTCTTTCCTCTGTGTGACAACATGTGGCCCACCCTGACTCCTTAAATTAATAGCAATTGTCATTTGTTCACATACTTTAGTGGCTCTTGTTATGTGCCATTGGTGGCTGCTTTACAATAACACAGTCTGACATGTTTCTGCAATTTGTCAAGTGAGGAAATGTGATGTTCAGGGCGCCTCCGAACATCCCACAAGTGGTTAAAAAGTGTGTATTAGTGGTTGAACGTCACTGTTATCGACTTAACACAAAGCAGACAGGAGGAGGGAAGCAAGGGAGGGTGATAACATCCTCCCATCTGGATCTAAATAACAAAACTGACTGATTGACACCAGAAGGAACTATTTGAATAAATAAAACCCCATTCTTATCTAAACAGTTTGTGTTTGAGTACTGCTGAATCACTTCCTGTTGTGATTGTGCAATGAAATATGGGGTTAAATCTGAAGGATAAACATTAGTTTGACAGAACTGCTACAAGTGCCAACGCAATGTCATTTTTTAATTAAAGCCTTGACAGTATAACGCCACATAACATATGTTAATCTCAGATATTGGAGAAAAAATGTTTAAATGCTAGAATGAGGTGGGTTTTTTTTATCAGTTTCTTCTGTGATTTATGTGTAAATGTTCCATATGGCAGCTGTTCTTGTATAAATTCAGTCTTTGCATTGTTTTGTTTAGTTAAATTGGCCCTCTGTGTGCCCAAAGCAGCAACTAACACATCATCAGTCAGCCCAGAGATAACATCAAACTCTCTGCTAAGAGACCGCTGCTAATTTCAAAGGAGAGACAGATGATTCAGACAGCAAGGACATCAATCTGAAGCCATGTTTAATAAAAGCCTACACAGTAAATATCAATCAGCATGCTAATCCTGTCTGCTTCACTTTTTATCTAATCCCTTTATGCTGAATGTTTGTACTTACACCTGCCTGATCAATGGATCAGGGGATCAACCGCAACCCATTTTTTTAAGGAGGGGGTACAAACTTATTGTTTAGCGCCCACGCTTTTTGTCTCCATCTAAAAATTTGTGACTAAAGCCAGCAGCGCTGGCTGCTAGTAGCCTGACCAATCAGATCCTCCTGCATTATGTTCAAATGCAGAAGGGTCTGACACCGGAGCTGCACCTGATCATTTCCGCGTCAAATTTTATGACGGACCAGTTACATATCACCTTTGCTGTGCGTCATCCTGAAATCACGGAACTAGCGTTTTCCACCCAGAGCACAACATTGAACATGGCGGACTCGGCTGTGGCTGGAGTGTTTACCTCTGTGTTTGCACAGTGTTTGCTTGGGGCGGTCAAACACGTGAACCGAGTGTGCAATGACACCTCGTATTCGCAAGTTTTTGACACAAAAGCGACAACTGTCATTAATATTCGTCCATTAAACATGGCTCTGTAGCTACCATTACAGCTCCGCTCGCTAAACCTTTTGTTTTCGTTCCGCCTCGTGTGTATCCGCTTTAGCGTCACATATGTTGTGTCACTTCCGGGTTTCTGTGATTGGTTCTCTCTCAACTGGTTAAGCCCGCCTTCGAAATTGAGAGACAGCGGTTCAGCTCCAGGCCCTCACATCTTTGTAAAGTATTCTGTCAAAGACGTGAGGGCCTGGTTGATTAGGTAAGGCTGCTAGGTCACTAATCAGACAGTATTTAGAAAGAAATAATTAAATTAAAGCTGGAGTGCGTAACTTTTACATGTCCGTGGATGTCCGTTTCAGCCAAGCCACTATCAGAGGAGATGACACAATGCAGATTAAGCCGATCGGCTCCTCAAACATCTCACGGTATTTTTCAATATATATCATTTTTACTTTGCGTGTCGACTGCGACATTCCCGCGCTGTCGCACATGAAATTACGTCTTTTATGTCACAACAAGAAAAATAATAAGAAATAGAACGCAGTGTCTCGTAGCAGCCGGCAGAACGTGAAGGTCGACATGGCGGAGAATCCAAATAAACAGCCGAGAGACACTTATCGAGAAGTGAATCCTACCACGAAAAAAATAAATAAATTCCTGGACGTTCGGCAGAGGGACTATTGGCTAAGAAGGAAAGTGACCGAAGGAGAAGGCAAACGCGAATTTGTATCGGCGTCGCTTTTCCTCGGTGGAGAGAAGAGATCTGGCTGATGTTCAGGGGTGCACATAAGTGGTCCGCAGGTCCGCACACACTGTCAAAATATAAAATGCGCACCAGATGAAACCCAGAGCGCCGAAGTTCCAGCTGATCAGCTGATTCTGTCTCTATCTGTGTCAGTTTGTGTCTGTCAGTTTGCCAGTGTAACAGTTTTTCAGTCAGTCAGATCAGTGCAGCTGACTGCAGGATTCTGCATCGTGTCAAAACTGAAAAAATTCACTGAATAAGACAAATAGATCATTGTGGCCCCAACAGCTGACTAATAAATTTCAACACCAAACTGTTAAATGTAGATTAAAGTGAACAATCAAACCTGTAAACAATCCAACCTGAACTCTGAAGGTTTTTTTTACCAGTATTTTTATATTTTACTGGTTTCTCTTGATTTTTTCAACAATAAAATGATATTTATTGAAACAAATATAGAGCCAGGTAAAGTAAACAGACTGAATTTGAAGCTTGATTAAGACAGATACCGGTTGGAATAACAACGGCAGAGATAAAGCGGTGGCAGCTGGGCTTACGTCATATGGAAGCGCCAGCTTTATTGTTGTAATGACGCAAAAATTCCGCTAGGGGGCGTCAGAAGTTACAGGAGTTACGCACTCCAGCTTTAATGATGAAAATTAATCAGTCAGAATAGAACAAACTTTTTAGCACAAATTAGGCAATTTGGGAGCTCCATAACTCTACAAGTTTGAAATAATTGTAATGAAAGTCCCTGAATCATATCACGTTTCTCTTATATTGACATCATCCCAACACAAGATGATCTCCTGACTTTTGAGTATTTTTGTGGTCGAGAATTTCCAACAAATCGCAAGTGATAAACAAGAGAGCCGATTTACCAGTTTTATTAACATTTCCGACAGGACAGGTTTTAGTTCTGGTTTGTTTAGTGTGTGTAGGTCAAATAAGTTTGTAGATTCTCAGTCATCCAGGACATGTCAATCCAAAAAAAAAATTTAAGAGTCAACGTCTTTTTTGTCTCTGTTATTCCACCTTTCATCCAAAAGGCTTGTTCAGTTCTGATCCTGGTTTAGGAGATCCAGGCTTATTATTAATTGTTGAATTAGCTTGTTAGAGTCACATGGGTCTTTGACACATCCGTCCCATCTGAGTTATAATTCCCTAAGACTTGTTTATGCAAGATGTTGTAGTCAACTGTTTCATAAGCAGAGACAAAGCAGCATTGTAGATGTTAAATAACTGAATGAGTCCATGTCCTCTGTTCAGAGGGGGTTTTTCCTTCTTAACATATATGGCTTCCTTCACTCTTCTTTCAAACCATCTGTCTTCTCTGTCCAAAATGTGTATATTACTGTCCTAACAGAGTCCTTTATCTATGTAGATGTACAGTTGAGTCTGGACCTGGAGATCTGGCTCTCCTGTGTTGTGCCCCGTCTCTCCACAGACCCAAACAAACTTAGCTGTTTCTTAAATGACATCATTCATTGAAAATGTGAAGCAGCACCCTGGCAGCTCTGGTGATGAGCTCTGTGCAATCAGAGCAGACAGGTATTTATAACGTGTTCTGCTCTTTGGGATTCTCTATGTCTCTAAGGTTTTGCAGAGCTGCACTCATCACCTGCATACTTTGTGTCTGGTAGTTTGATTTATCACCCAGTTCAGCAAACTCAATGGACGAGCTGTTAAACTGGAGATATTGTTGGCATGTTTGCAACATCAGGGTAAATCTGGTGCTGGGAACTCTGGTGAATGTTTCATCAGCATTTACCTTCATGGTGATTTTAGCTTGTCTTATAATTCACATAGTTGCATGAAAAGTAAACCAACAGTGTGCAATAAGGAAGGCTTGATCCCAGTGGACTTCAGGCTAAAGCCAAACACACATTCCACTGTCATGTCTGTTTGTTCGCCTGATGAGAGAATTGTTTCTGCTGTTCTCTGTTTGATGGTTTCTGGAATATTTAAAACTTTAATACTTCCTAAAATGATTTGTATCAAGTTTATTTTTTGTATGTTTTTCAGTGGTTCATTTTACATCTTGCTAACATTTTAAACCCTAATGCAAGCCATTATCAGAAAGGGTGTATATTATGTTGAATATTTTATTTGATAGTAATATATATTTCATCATGTTTTCATGTATCTGGATTTCTCACTCACCCATTTCTGTCCTGCTGCTCCTGTCATCAGTATTATTGTTCTCACCTGTCATGTTGCCAGTTAGTTGTATGCATCACCAATCAGGGCTATCCACGGTGTACCTGCCTTTGACCGTCCTCGTCTCTGCCTCCTTATTGGATTATCTGGAGGACGAGCCAGCAAGTGTCTGCCTTTGAGGATTTGTTTTTAGCCAATCACAGTAAATCAAGCTCTTGCGACTCCATTCGGGAGAAAAACACACATCGTTTCCACTAAGAAATACAAAACACATCTTTGCCACCAAGAAATGCACAAAGTTCTTACCTTTTCTCATTTTTCAATGAAGAAATCATCTCCAGTTCTCCTAAAACAGATTAAATATCCACTTTTATGCGTACATCTACGGGCGTAGCCATGTTTGTTTTTATTTGTCTGCCTGGGCACTTGCTGCCAATCATACCTGAACACCCGCCCCAAAGCACAATGCTAACACATGATTGGTGCAAACGATTTTTTAACCGAAATAGACGGTTGTCAATGTAGCACTTCAAGACTGATTTTCGTGAGTTTGGAAAACTCCAAATCTTGCGAGAATCCATCTTGCAGCGCAAGGCTACTGTAAATGTGGAAATACTGGTAGGTTCCTAAAGTCTTAAAAAAATAAATAAATAAATAAATAAAAACAACACAACTTCCATCAACAAAACACATAACTGTATTCACCCAGAGTGTCAGAAATAACCAAATTGATTTGCAGTAATTTAACTAGCCTGAACCCAGATCTTCGGATCAGGTGTAAACTTGAGAAGTTAGAATCATCCAGCCTTTAATGACTTGATTATATTTTCCTGGTTAATGTTCTGTAAGCACAATACTGGAACACTAATACATCCACTGGATTTACTTTAGAATTGAATCCTGTTTAATAAACTGTTGCGTTAGTGTTATGTTCACAGACCAGAAATAGAGAGAGTTCTGAAACGGGTTTTTGTGGAAAGGTTATGAATCATTAATCATTTTTGTTGTTAAGGCTTCTTGTCAGATTAATTTATTTATCTTTGACCTATTTTCCTTTTTTACAGACATCACTTCTCTTTCCTAGTTTAGATAGTTTTTCCCAGAATAAGCTGTAGTACTCAGCCACGCTTTTAGTTTGTACTATTTGTGTTTGTAGTAAAAAATTCAACCTTTCACTCACTTCTTTCCCCACAACAGCACTTGGGTTCTTGATTCTGCTGCTTCAGAGGATTAAAGGGTGACAAAGAGAAAAGGTGTTCACGTGTATGAAAATAGAAACCAGCTTTGTAGATGTTCATGTGAGTGCAGATGAGAGGCAGATCAGATATTCAGTGGACTCTAACAGGAAGTGACAAATTCTGTTTAATATTAGGAGTGAACAAGTTGAGAATTTGTCCAACTCATGGAAACAAATTAGTATTTAGTGGACATTTAATGTCAAAAATCAGCAAAATAATTGTTTAGAGCTTCAAAAGATTCAAATCTACATAAGAAAAAATACATTTTGTTTATATTCCAAGTGTCTCCTTTATAATAAAGTCAGTGTTAGATCAGAATAGAGAATATTACATTCTCTGATGTAGTTTCAATGTGATGATAACTCTGAGAGGGGCTCATTCATCCTAATCCTCTAATAACAGAGTCATTGTTACACTGACCCACAGTCTGTTTCCCCTAAATCAAAACTAAGGTCAGAGCAACAGCAGATTTCCTCCAGCAACCATGATGCTTTGTTCAGATGTAGTTTACAGATTAAACTCCTACGTCCCAGCTGATCCACTACTATTACTTCAGGTATGTTGGATTTTCTGCTGTAATCAGTTGCAGGCAAAGACTCCCGTGAACAAAGTTGTGTGTCAGGGTGACCTCATCCATGTGAAGAGAGCATTGACTTAAAGTCAGACAGGCAGAAGAGGAGATAAAACGTTGCGGTATATAGTTTTTACTTTATGTACAACGTTTGTCAGTATTTCAGAAGTTAGTTTTTTGGCTGATAAATTGGTTTAGTGGCCAATTTATCTCCCTTTTGGCCCACAAATATAAACGCGTGATGTTTATATACATTAAAATTTACTAGATTTTGAAAAAGCATGGTAATTTGGGAAATGGGGACAAATGTGTTATTGGAAAAATATAATATCATAATAGATTCTAATGAAACTAAGTATTTTACACATCCTCCTAATTGTAATTCTTAGGGCAACGCGGACCACAAGTGATGACATCATCAAGGCAATGATGCTATGTTGGAGCACACATTAGTGAAGAGTAAGAAATTTAGCGTTAGAGGAATGTGTCGATTAAATTCAATGGATTTTCTGGTAAAAAAAAATATCCCCATGTTTTTAAAGTCACCTTGTTGCTTGAAGATTTTGACCACAATTATAACACAGGAACGTAATATGGAAAATAAAACAAGCGCCCCCTAGTGGCTGGCTGTAGTTTAAAGTCCCTCCCACTGAGACATTCTTCTAATGTTGGAATTCTTGTGGTTTCTTTTGATTCACACAGTTCTTACCTTGTTCTTTTATTGATGGTTCTAATGGCTATAATTAGTTATTTCATTAAAGAGGCCCTTCCATTAAAAACTTTTTTTCTGAGGTTTCTGTTAAATATTTTAGCTCCAAGGGTGTTGTTACCTGCATAGTGGGTGTGAAAACAGATCAACAACTTCTCTTTCAGTTTTAATCTCTCAAACTACGCAGGTGACGATAAAACCCGAGTTCTCCCGAGTCCGAACAGCCTGTATCTGTTTCGTCACAACTCCTTTGTTCGTTAGTTTTCGACAGCTCCTGCAGTTGAAACCACACCTAGCATGCTGCTGGCTAAAAGTTGTAGCATAAAAATGTAGCAAACAGGAAGAGAGTACGTCTGCTGTTGCCATCCGCAGCGGGGCAGGAAACAGTAAGCCTTGCTCTCATAGGCTAGTTTGTTAGCCAATCAGAGTCCAGCAAATTCGAATAATGAATATTAATGAGTTGCTGCCCGAAGCCTGACGGAACCAGCCGAATCTTGACACAGACAGATTGAAAGGTCTGTTAATCAGTGTTTTCTAACTTTTTTTAGATATAAAATGTTTCATATTACAGGGTAATACTTCAAAAATAACCACAAAGTCCTGAAATTTGTATGAAATGGCCTCTTTAATAAAATGTGTTATGATTGGGTGCAGATGAGTAGGCGGGGCTTTATAAAAGACAACTTGGTAGATGCTGTAAAAAATTATTTTATGGCTTTACATGTGTACAATGGAAGTGAACAGAGATATGTTTAAACACAATCTGTCAGTGACACAATAAAACTGAGCTGTTCATAGATATGCCTGTCGTTAAATCAATTTAACATGCTCAAACGTCTTCAGTTTTAATTCTGTAAAAATGGCAAATATTTGCCTAATTAATTGTCCTACCAGTTAATCTGCTGGTCTACTTACAGCTGCACATGTTCAGTCGCATCTCTTTAAGCCTTTTTTGTTTATCCAAAATCCTGAAAAGGTTTATTTTCATTCCAGTTTGTCAAGGTCAAATGACGCAAACCGAAGGAAGCAATTTCTCTCCCAAAGCCAGCAATTTACTCGCTGTTGTCGTCAGTTATTAATGCTTTTCCCTTTCATTCATGTGTTGTATCTTAATTACAACTGCAAGGTGCAACCAACAAATCTTTATCTTTTTCACCCTTTTATCAGACGAATGCTAATGAGTATTGCAAGGCAGTGAGAGACCGGCCAGTCTTTAAATTTCTGTTCCCTATATGTCATTTGTAGCAGCTCTTTGATTGGATCAGTTTTTACCCCAATGTATTCTGTTAAAGTCTTTAAAGGAATCCTAGAATCACAAAAAAATCCTGAAAATTATGTCATGTGACATTTTATTAATATTGAATTAAGATGAGATGGGGTAAGCAGTAAGAGCTCTACAGTTACTGAAGGTTGTATCTTACTGACCTGTGACTGTTAGTAACTCATTGGAGACATAAAACCAACAGAGGCAGGAACGTTTTTAGTTGGAATTACACTAGATGGGTATTTACGATAAGTGTCTATATGCCGAAACTGTGAATAAATTGTGAGGATCATGCAGATTTTCTTGTTGCATTTTAGTGTCTTAGTTATTTGCCAACTTTAAATTATTTTTTGGGGTCTCCAGTTAGTCACAATTTACTTTTTTTGATTCACCACCGTTCCCAAAGTTGTCTCATATTGCTCACATTATCCAATTCAAGGAACTAAATGCATTTCTTACTTTAAAACTAATTTGTTTCAGATATGTTTCAGATGTTCTTCATCATAATTATAATTCAGCTATTCTGAGAGAACATTAAAGCCACTGGACTGGTGTAAAGAAATTCACACTTATTTTTTCTGAGGCTGAAGACGAGACGTTGAAGAAATCTGTTTGATCACAAGTGTCAGAATTTTTAATTCCTCGTTTGCTTCATGTTGTAGAACTTTTATTGTTTGACCTTTACTCCTCTGAGGACTCTTCTGTTCTGGTTCAGGTCACAAAGTGAAACTCTTCCCAGGGAGTTCATGAATACACTCTCGTTCCTGTTTTGCTTTTTGTTTTTTCACTTTTCATAATCTCCTCTGACCTTCTCAAGCTTCTGCTGCTCGTCTTACACATTTTTACTGGTCCACCGTCTCTTGGCCTGTGGCTGTCAGCCTACATTTTTCAGCCTTTGTTGACACAGCGATCGTGGATTACTTAGTGGCTCTCCCCATCCAATTCCTAAACCATTTGCATGATAGCATCTATTTTCCTTTAGCAAGAAAGTGCTTTGTTATGATTTCAGACATGGAGAACATTTCTGCATATTTACTGACTCGTGAGCAGGCCAGGTTCAGAAAGGACGGGGTTTTTATGAATATGTGAGGGATGTTTTTCATCTTTTTTTGCACATAATCTAATTACAGTGTTTTAAAGCAACCCTATTGCATTTTGACACTAAATTGTGCTTTCTCTCCACCTTGCAGGTGTTATCAGTGCAGATGTGTGACGTGGTGAACGAAATTGAGCAGGAAAAAGAGCGCTGTGAGAAAAGCACCTCGGGGAACGCCACTTCAGGTCATTTTTCAAAACAGTTTTTCTTCAATTCGCTGCCTGTTTCGAGTGTGCAGGAGGTTATTTAGAGGAAATAAGAGGCAATAAAAGTGAATGAATAGTGATGTGTGGTACTTGGTAGGTAAAGTTCCATTGCACAAGCAAAAATATATGTTGAGCAGCATAATCTACAACTTCCTACTTCAGCTGAATCTCATAATTTTATGGCATAAATTCAAACATCATTGTACATTTTGTTGATATTCATATTTCTTTACATTTTTTATTATTCACTAGACTTACAGTCTAGTTTCATTTCAGGGAAAAGCAGTTTAACACACCAGTCCAGCAAAATGTCATAAAATGAAGTACAAGTCGGGTCCGAAACGCTTACGTAGAGACAGAAAAACTAAGTTAAAGAAAAGAAATAAAGGAAAAACAATGGAAGAAAATAACAGAGCTGAAAAGACAGAAGTAAAAAACTAACAGTCAACAAAATAATGACAAGTGGAAGGAACAGAAACAGTAAGAAGGTAAACAGTAGAAACTGGTAGGAAACTGGGAAGTAATCAAAGCAGGAAGAGGTGATTACTAAGTTTGACAAGCTGAGCTGATTAATGAATGAGAAACAGGTGCATGAGTGGAGAGAAAAGCTGAGGGGAAACAATGGACCCTTAACTAAAAATATACTAAAACAAAACTTTACCAAAAAAAATCACTACAACCCCAAATCCTAAAAAGTTTTGACGATGTATGAATAATTAAAAACAGAAACAAATTATTTGCAAGCCTTGGCCAGGGTTGCAGGTGCAGTTGAAATGGTACAAATTTGTACTTTATATCAATTTGAACCCTCAGAGGGGCATTTCTGACCCTTTAAAGACCAATATTGTACTTTTGAGGGAACATTTAAAACAAATTTACATATAGGTACAAAAATGTCCTTGTGTCGTACCTCTATTTCTGAGAGTGTGTGATGTCATGTCATCTTGTATGGAGTTAAATCCAAAAACTAAAAACCTACTTTATTGAAAATTTAGAAACAAAGTTCTTATGTAGATTAATCAGTTCATTCTTAGTTAATCAGTTGAAGGTAACAGCTTTTAACAGCTTCATTAGAATCTGTTTAGTTGTTCTTGGGATCATTTGTAAACAAACAAACAAAAAAAAAACTTGAGGAAAAACATAAAATAAATCCTAGTTAATCATTTTATCAACCTCTAATTTGTCATGGAGTCACATGATTGTATCTAAGTGGTTTTGAATCAGGACTTGTTGGTTCTTTGTTGTGCTTTGAGACGAGTTTGTTGCGGATTTACTTTAACTTGGACATCAAATCGGTCCAAAAAATATAAATTATTATTACATTCTGCACTTCTCAACTAAGGTATGTCGTTTTCTTCCATACCTGTAACTTAACCGCTGTAAACAGCCTTTCCATCAGTGTCCGTTTGCTTCAATTCTAATAAAAAGTTACTGCACATACAGGACACGCTGCACTTTGCATTAAATGAATATACATGTGCAGCTTTCATGGGAACACTCTCCTTATCTCTGCAATGACCCTCATTTTTCTACCTTCCTATCTGCTTCCTCTACAGGAAGGCTAGCTGAAGTTGCACTCTGAAGTCACATCCTGAATAAGTGAATTAGCAGAAAGTGCACTTATGAGAAAATCTGCGTTCACAACATAGAGTTGTGCAACAGCCTTTGGTTTCTCTGACAGAGAACAGACTGTGAAATGGTACTAAACATGTGATAAAATACAGATTCTTTCACAGACTTTAAAATGTGCTGAAGATTCTCCAAACTGTTGAATTTCGTTGTTTTGGTCTTTCAGAAATCACTTTGTTGTTGAGATGCTTGTAGTTTTTATTTCACACTTCCTTGACCTTGCCGTGTAAGTGGTTGATGTACTCTGCTGTTCACTGTCACATGATTTTCACTTTCATTTCTAATAAAAAGTAGTTTGAGGGAAAAACGTTCCCTCCGATCATCCTTCCACACATCAGCTGACAAAGTAGCATCACGCAAAGTAAATACGAGAAGTGGTTTTTAAAAGATGGTTTCATTTGTTAAGGTAAAGAAGCTTTTCTAACCAACCTGTGAAAAAGTAATTGCACCCTTATAACTGGTTTTCAGGTCATGCCACATGAATCAGATTTAGGTCCAGACATTGACATTAGGACACTTAATTAAGGATTTTTAGCTATTCAAAGGTGGACTTACTGCAAGCAGCAGCTCGTTCATATTCATTATTCAAATTTGCTGGACTCTGATTGGCTAACAAACTAGCCTATCAGAGCAAGGCATACTGCTTCCTGCCCCGCTGCGCATGGCATCATCAGACGTACTCTCTTCCCGTTTGTTATGCCTTATGCTACAGCTTTTAGCCAGCAGCATGCTAGGCGTGGTTTCTACTGCGGGAGCTGATGAATACTAACGAACAAAGGAGTTGTGACGAAACAGATACAGGCCGTTCGGACTCGGGAGAAATTGGGTGTTATCGTCACCTGCGTAGTTTGAGAGATAAAAACTGAAAGAAGAGTTGTTGACCTGTTTTCACACCCACTATGAAGGTAAGAACACCTGTGGAGCTAAAATATTCAACAGAAACCTCAGAAAAACCATTTTTAATGGAAGGGCCTCTTTAAGGATCTCCTGGTTTACTCAGTGTGTTATCCTGGAGTAATTTTGGTGGATCACTTCTGGAAAAGGTCGCAACTGTTCTATGTTTTCTCAATTTCTGGGTAATGGCTTTCTCAGAGGTTCACAGTGATAATTCCTTAGAAATGATTTTATAACCTTTTCCAGGCCGATAGATGTCAACTGACTTTGGCTACATTCACATCGCAGGTCATAATGTTTAATTAGAAATTTTTTCTGGGATCCTTTTTGTTGTTTGTTTTGCAGTAGTTCCAATTATAATTTCAACGTGAACTTCAAAAGTGAAAAGTCTTCAGTTCTACATTGAGCTGCATGTGCAGAAGATGTGAGGTCACACGCATCACGCTGTGATTTTTGGATCTCTGCCTCAACCAGCTTCCTCTGGCACAGACATCTGTCTTACTTCAGTGACATATAACTCAGATTAAATTTAACATTGCAACATGACCTTTCAGGCTGAGGTCTCTGATGAAAAACATCAAACATATATCTGATTTTAGATCACACTTAAAGGAACTTAAGGCAGCTTTACGAAATCTGACTCAGTGCTGCCGCGACAGGCGCTGTGGCTAACTGCAGCCACCAGCCAAGCCGGCACGGGAGCGCGCACAGACACTTTACAGACTGTTCGTCTTCACAGCACTGCACCGGGGAGGCTAACATACTTCACGTCAGGTCTCTCCACTCTGTTATTTGATTTGATCTCATCATTTTCATACTGTATCAGGCTCTAAACACGACCTATAATGTTTTCTCACCTGGTCACAAGGAAATGAGCCATGTCAGCATCCGTTTTCACTCCCAAATGCAGCTGAAGTTCCCTCCATGAACCGAACGCATATCCAATATTTATGCGGGTGCCTGCCCGGCTTCAGTCATATTTTTTTTTAGACTCACGAGATGCCGCTGATAAAGTCTTTTTTTTCTTCGTGGTGCCACTTTTTTGGGGGGTGAGAGTGGATGCAGGTCGTTTGCTGGCTGCAGAAACATCCATAAGTATACCTTCAGTGTTTGAATCCAAGTCCACGGCGGCCATGTTCTTCCTGTTCAAGAGCTGTCGGCAACGCGCATGCAGTGTCAATTTACGTCACATCCCTACAACTGCGCGGGAAATTCGGACGTCGAACTGCAGCGCATTATGTGGCACACAGCGTTTCCAAGGCAACAGACATACAGTGGGGCAAAGAAGTATTTAGTCAGCCACCAATTGTGTAAGTTCTCCCACTTAAAAAGATCAGAGAGGCCTGTAATTTTCATCATAGGTATACCTCAACTATGAGAGACAAAATGAGGAAAAAAAATCCAGAAAATCACATTGTCTGATTTTTAAAGAATTTATTTGCAAATTATGGTGGAAAATAAGTATTTGGTCATCTACAAACAAGTAAGATTTCTGGCTTTCACAGACCTGTAACTTCTTTAAGAGGCTCCTCGGTCCTCCACTCGTTACCTGTATTAATGGCACCTGTGTGAACTCGTTATCAGTATAAAAGACACCTGTCCACAACCTCAAACAGTCACGCTCCAAACTCCACTATGGCCAAGACCAAAGAGCTGTCAAAGGACACCAGAAACAAAATTGTAGACCTTCACCAGGCTGGGAAGACTGAATCTGCAATAGGTAAGCAGCTTGGTGTGAAGAAATCAACTGTGGGAGCAATTATTAGAAAATGGAAGACATACAAGACCACTGATAATCTCCCTCGATCTGGGGCTCCACGCAAGATCTCACCCCGTGGGGTCAAAATGATCACAAGAACGGTGAGCAAAAATCCCAGAACCACACGGAGGGACCTAGTGAATGACCTGCAGAGAGCTGGGACCAAAGTAACAAAGGCTACCATCAGTAACACACTACGCCGCCAGGGACTCAAATCCTGCAGTGCCAGACGTGTCCCCCTGCTGAAGCCAGGACACGTCCAGGCCCGTCTGCGGTTTGCTAGAGAGCATTTGGATGATCCAGAAGAGGATTGGGAGAACATCATATGGTCAGATGAAACCAAAATAGAACTTTTTGGTAGAAACTCAACTTGTCGTGTTTGGAGGGGAAAGAATGCTGAGTTGGATCCAAAGAACACCATACCTACTGTAAAGCATGGGGGTGGAAACATCATGCTTTGGGGCTGTTTTTCTGCAAGGGGACCAGGACGACTGATCCGTGTAAAGGAAAGAATGAATGGGGCCATGTATCGTAAGATTTTGAGTGAAAACCTCCTTCCATCAGCAAGGGCATTGAAAATGAGACGTGGCTGGGTCTTTCAGCATGACAATGATCCCAAACACACCGCCCGGGCAACGAAGGAGTGGCTTCGTAAGAAGCATTTCAAGGTCCTGGAGTGGCCTAGCCAGTCTCCAGATCTCAACCCCATAGAAAATCTCTGGAGGGAGTTGAAAGTCCGTGTTGCCCAGCGTCAGCCCCAAAACATCACTGCTCTAGAGGAGATCTGCATGGAGGAATGGGCCAAAATACCAGCAACAGTGTGTGAAAACCTTGTGAAGACTTACAGAAAACGTTTGACCTCTGTCATTGCCAACAAAGGCNAAGTATTTAGTCAGCCACCAATTGTGTAAGTTCTCCCACTTAAAAAGATCAGAGAGGCCTGTAATTTTCATCATAGGTATACCTCAACTATGAGAGACAAAATGAGGAAAAAAAATCCAGAAAATCACATTGTCTGATTTTTAAAGAATTTATTTGCAAATTATGGTGGAAAATAAGTATTTGGTCAATAACAAAAGTTAATCTCAATACTTTGTTATATTGCCTTTGTTGGCAATGACAGAGGTCAAACGTTTTCTGTAAGTCTTCACAAGGTTTTCACACACTGTTGCTGGTATTTTGGCCCATTCCTCCATGCAGATCTCCTCTAGAGCAGTGATGTTTTGGGGCTGACGCTGGGCAACACGGACTTTCAACTCCCTCCAGAGATTTTCTATGGGGTTGAGATCTGGAGACTGGCTAGGCCACTCCAGGACCTTGAAATGCTTCTTACGAAGCCACTCCTTCGTTGCCCGGGCGGTGTGTTTGGGATCATTGTCATGCTGAAAGACCCAGCCACGTCTCATTTTCAATGCCCTTGCTGATGGAAGGAGGTTTTCACTCAAAATTTTACGATACATGGCCCCATTCATTCTTTCCTTTACATGGATCAGTCGTCCTGGTCCCCTTGCAGAAAAACAGCCCCAAAGCATGATGTTTCCACCCCCATGCTTTACAGTAGGTATGGTGTTCTTTGGATCCAACTCAGCATTCTTTCCCCTCCAAACACGACAAGTTGAGTTTCTACCAAAAAGTTCTATTTTGGTTTCATCTGACCATATGATGTTCTCCCAATCCTCTTCTGGATCATCCAAATGCTCTCTAGCAAACCGCAGACGGGCCTGGACGTGTCCTGGCTTCAGCAGGGGGACACGTCTGGCACTGCAGGATTTGAGTCCCTGGCGGCGTAGTGTGTTACTGATGGTAGCCTTTGTTACTTTGGTCCCAGCTCTCTGCAGGTCATTCACTAGGTCCCTCTGTGTGGTTCTGGGATTTTTGCTCACCGTTCTTGTGATCATTTTGACCCCACAGGGTGAGATCTTGCGTGGAGCCCTAGATCGAGGGAGATTATCAGTGGTCTTGTATGTCTTCCATTTTCTAATAATTGCTCCCACAGTTGATTTCTTCACACCAAGCTGCTTACCTATTGCAGATTCAGTCTTCCCAGCCTGGTGAAGGTCTACAATTTTGTTTCTGGTGTCCTTTGACAGCTCTTTGGTCTTGGCCATAGTGGAGTTTGGAGCGTGACTGTTTGAGGTTGTGGACAGGTGTCTTTTATACTGATAACGAGTTCACACAGGTGCCATTAATACAGGTAACGAGTGGAGGACCGAGGAGCCTCTTAAAGAAGTTACAGGTCTGTGAAAGCCAGAAATCTTACTTGTTTGTAGGTGACCAAATACTTATTTTCCACCATAATTTGCAAATAAATTCTTTAAAAATCAGACAATGTGATTTTCTGGATTTTTTTTCCTCATTTTGTCTCTCATAGTTGAGGTATACCTATGATGAAAATTACAGGCCTCTCTGATCTTTTTAAGTGGGAGAACTTACACAATTGGTGGCTGACTAAATACTTTTTTGCCCCACTGTATATGCGGATGGCCTCGTTATTTTGGGTTTTTAATGCTTCATGGCCCATTAGCATTGAATAAACTGGAAATGCATGTGTAGTTTTTCACAAATCTTGCCTTATGTCCCTTTAAATGTTGCCTGGGCTCAATCGAGGAAAACAAGTCAAATTTGGGTACTTTTACCCTGCGGTGTGAACGTAGTCTTAGTTTCTCATCTGTTCTTGAATGGTGCAGTTATTAGTATTTCACGCAGAGTCAGATTTAAATATTGCTGCTCGATTTAATTGATCTTTGTCTGATTGTTAACCCTAAAAAACCCCTTGTATCATATTTGCTACATAGTTTTGATTATTTCTAACATGGTTGCTCCCAGTAAATGATCCACTTGCCTTTTTTTTCCAGGTTAAATCATCATTATTATGTGGATTAATGCATTATTATTAACTCATTTTTTATATTACAATTAAACCGTAAAGACGGCCAATGTAAAAACTGTGATACAAAAAATCTATTCTAAATCACATGATACAGCAGAAAATGTTTGTGAATTTTTTTCTAAGGCTTCGTAAACATCCCAGAATTTTCTGGCTATTTTTTAATAAGTTGGGTCTTACAGGGTTAAAATAAATTTGATGATCTGACATGAGAGTGAGAAAAAAGGGTAAAAACAAGAAATCTGTTAAGAGGCTAATGATTTTTCACAGTACTGAATATAGGCAAGTTCATTCATTTGCTTTTTGGTGGTCAGAGTTTAAAAAGAAGGCAAAGTGACTGTGAACACTGTTAATACAAAAACCTTTTAGTAAAGCTAACAGATATAGAACTGTAAGGACTGCGTGTCGTGTTAAACACGACTCCATGTTGTCATTGTCACCTCTGAATGTGTGTATGTATTATTGTGAGTGATGTTAGAGTTGATGACCTTTTTTGTTTTGGCAGGTTGCCAGGGGATGTGGGACAACATCGCCTGCTGGCCCTCAGCCAGAATCGGGGAAGTGGTGACGATAACCTGCCCCACATACTTCAGTTACTTCAGCGACCAGCATCGAGGTAAAATAATAAATATTAATGTTATATATCTCTGCCCTCAGCTCGTTGGAGCAATAGGTTGTAGTCAGATGTCTGTTTATAATTATTACATAAAAGATTGTAGTTAGATTTTTAGGTTCTAATTGGCTCAAAGCACCTTGCAGAACAAACATCGTTCATTTTGGATCGTCTTTTCAATCCAATTCATTAAAGCCGTCGATCAGAAAGTCACAGACTGATAAAATTAATCGATCCTGCTCAATGAAAAAGAAGCTAAAGTTCAAGTGAGTTCATAAAGGAGAAACATTTCCATCTTTCCAGCTTTTCCATGTTAAGTTTAGATGTAGTATTTATTTAACCCTTAATACTCTGTGTTCGGTTTTATGTTATATTTTGTATTTCATTTACTATATTTTTTTACTTTTGGATTTTAGACTTTGAGTTTGTTACTCTTGTATATTCAGCCAGTGTTGTTGTTTCCTGTTTCTCATTCAGCGCTCCAGCTGAGCTAATCACACACCTGCTTCCTATCTGTAATCAGCTCACCTGTTTGTCTTCAGTAATCAGCCTCCCTAGTATTTAAGTCAGTCAGTTTTTAGCTGGTTGGGCTTGTTGTTGCAGTCAGCATCAGTTTCTATGTCCTTCTATGATTTTGCTTCTGATTTGCACTTTGTTGCTGCATTTCAGCCTTTTAGCCTCATCATTAATTTAAAGTTAAGCAGGTTCTCTAAAAATACAAACACAAGAACCCCAGACTATAATATACATCCCAAAATGCACATTTAGGATTTAAACTCAGATTGAAAGGACTGATTTGTGATCAGTTATTAGAATAACTTTACTGTTTTAAATGAAATGAAAACCCATCTTCAGCATCGAGCACAACAAAAGATAAACAGAATTCCTGAAGTGAATAAACATTTGCATTGTATAGAATCATCTGCAATTCCATGTGTTTACATGCAACATGCATACTGACAAATATAAATTTATCCACAGATAATAAAATTTTTTTTTTTACAGTTTTTCAATCTAATAGAATTGAATCTTTTGCCAGAAGGCAAAAAGATTCTAAAGATTCACACTAACGTGTGAGAAAATTAAAGATGTTTTATTTCCTGTGTTTGCTGACGATTAGATTCTTACAGGAAATCCTTAAAAATGAAGGAGAATTTTGGGTAGATTTGAAAAGCAAAATGTGGACATGGATTTGTAGTTTTAATCTAGTTTTAGATGTCTGAAATATTTTACACATTTAGTTAAACATTAGTCCAACTTTAATCTGGATGATGTTGGATATTGTAAATGTTTAAAAATATTTAATCTTTTTATCAATATTTATTTTTATATATGAGCAGTTTTGACTCTGCTGAAGGATTGGGCCTCATTAGCATCAAACGACAGTAAAATTTAACTTTTACTGGAGTTAATTTTTTGACATTCAGTTTGTGGGTAACCTCGAAGGGTAAATAGCTTTTCATTCAAGATGCTGGTTATTTAGTAAACATGATAATATGATAATATCAATAAATTTAAAGCAGTACTTAAGAGCTTTCAGTTTGGGTTTATTTTTGCGGCGCCACTGGACAAAAGCGGTATTATTTTACGTGAACGAAGCCTGCATTTCCCATGAGCACCAGCGCGTAGCGTCGTAAAATCCAGATACCCCGTCCGCCAGCAGTTGGATTGAACTACATTACATTTCGGTTTCCAGTGGCTGAGTGAATGAACTGTCAACTTGGTGGCCAGTTATTACTTCCATCCAAATTTCCTAAAGCTGGCATTAGCATTTTGATTTGAGAATAGAAAGATACTTACTAGTCCAGCAGGAACAGAACCACGGCAGCATCAGTCGGAAATCCCTCCTCGACTTTGAGCTCACGCCAGCGAGTGAAAGCCGGGCCTATGTTGATTCTTGACTGTCCTTTTATCCGGTTACTCTCCCTTTTTCTTTTTTTTGTCTCCTCAGACAAAACTTTTAGTTTTTTCGGGGCTTCTGCCATGTTAGCTGCAGTTGCGCGTAACAGGTCGCATCGAGTTCCGTGTTTATGACGAATGGGGAAAGGGGAAGTGACGTATGCCGAAAAGCAGCCTATCCATTCATAGTTTTTTGTGTGGCAGGGTTCCCACCATCCTCCTCAAAGTTGTTTAGTGCCAGTGAAAGCGATACAGACCCCCTCAAGCCATGACAGAGGTGTCATTCAACTTGTTGTAAGTCGCCATATAATCACAGAAGTTATGAAACTATTTCATGAAGGTTGAAAAGTTACTTAGTGTTGGTTTAAAGAGGCCCTTCCATTAAAAACGTTTTTTCTGAGGTTTCTGTTGAATATTTTAGCTCCACAGGTTTTCCTACCTTCATAGTGGGTGTGAAAACAGGTCAAAAATTTCTTTAATCTCTCAAACTACACAGGTGGTGATAAAATCAGAGTTCTCCCGATTCCGAACGGCCTGTATCTGTTTCGTCACAACTCCTTTGTTTGTTAGTATTCATCAGCTCCCGCAGTTGAAACCATGCCTAGCATGCTGCTGGCTAAAAGCTGTAGCATAAGACGTGGCAAACAGAAAGACACTACGTTTGCTGTTGCCATGCACAGCGGGGCAGGAAACAGTATTCTTTGCTCTCATAGGCTAGTTTGTTAGCCAATCAGAGTCCAGCAAATTCGAACAATGAATATGAACGAGCTGCTGACGAAGCAGCCTGACGGAACGAGCCTGAACCACCCAAATTTTAATGCAGACAGATTGAAAGGTCTGTTAATCAGTGTTTCCTGACGTTTTTTAGATATAAAATGTTTCATATTACTGGTTAATACTTAAGAAATAACCACAAAGTCCTGAAATTTGTATGAAATTGCCTCTTTAAAGGACATTTTAGTAAAATAATGTGACAGTTTTTAAATATTTTTTTACATTATAAATTTGTTTATTATAGTTATATGATATTTGTCATTCAACAGTCTTCTAAAAAACTGAGTTATATTAATAGTTCTGATAAATTGTAGCATATCAGTGACTTTATTAAATGTTTGTATTTGGTATTTTTGATTATTTGATGAACATTAAACTCCAGATATTTCTTTTTTAAAACATCTCAAATGAATGTGGAGTTATTAAATAAAACTTACGTCTCAGAGTTAAAGTGCAATGTCAAAAAAGTGCCTTGACCCTAAAGTTTCTCCTTCAAAGGCCCCTGAAAGCCATTTTATGCAGTGATGGAAACATTCAACACCTTAGGGTCTATATGTGTGACCCAGTAAGTTTTACTGAGCGATGTGATAAAATCCTGCTAATAACTCTGATATAACTTAAGCTGTTAAAATAAGAGACACATACAGATCACATGCTGCATTTGGAAGTGACTGAATCTCTAAACTGCTGAACAAATCCAGTGTTTAATAAGTGTGTCATTATCATTTAACGCATCACAGAGTACGTAAATATATTTGTTTTGTTTTATTTGCCAGTATCTTTCTCATTTTCCTCATTTATGATTGTTTCTAAAGTTTTTACTCTATTACTCTTTAGGCATTTTTTGTTTGTTTACATACAAAAAACATCAAATATAAATTAACTTTTCTTTGCATATTGTCAGTGCAAAAAGCCTCTTAATCAGCCTGTGAAATCTGCGCCTGCAGCAATTTGCTCATGCTGAACACCATCTTCATCACCACCCATCATCACCACTACTCGCCTTCACCCCCACCCTCATAGAGACTTTAGCACCTCCAAGAGTCAAACAGTAAAACAGACACCCTGGAAAATGTGACACATTGGGGATGAAGGATGCACTTCCAACCTGAATGACAACAAGGAGGTTGAATTTATAGTTGAAGGCAACAACTACAAGATACGTATCTTGACAAACTTAAAATATATTTAATTTTTATGACTCTCGGGGATGTGATTTATTACAAACATCTCCAAGATACAAAAGGATTTTGTTAACTTTTACCAGGCTCTAACCCAAAAACACAAAGTATTGCACTTGATACATTTATTTCTCTTTAATAGGATTTCTTCTTTCCTCCGAAGCAGCTAAATATTTTATGTTTTTTCCTTTGTTGGAGGATCTGAATATTACAGCAAGCGAGTGCCCATTTTATTACTGGCACTTGCAAAAAGTGCCTGTGAGGCTTTAAAGGTTTAACACTGTGAAGTCTAAGTCTCATAGGATCACTTACCCCTACTTTCCACTGAACGTGCAACAGACACGCAACGTTAGTGACGCGTAATACGCGGCTGATAGCCGCCATTAAAGTCAATAAGACCATTTCCACTAAGCGCGAAGCAGCGCCCGTGAGACGCGTCCCAGAAGCGTAGTGTCGCGAGCATTACGCGGCAGTTCTATTTTTTACATGGTATGCTTCTAAAACACGTCAAGTTCAGCAGTTTAGACCAGACAGGAAATCAGGTGTTCGTACCCGGAAGTTTCAAAATAAAAGGACACGTGCTGATTTCCGTTTGCGAGACTACGAGAAAGTACAATACCTGTGACGGGTTTGAAGTTTGTAGGTGGTGTGAAAATAAGCCACATATCCTCTGGATACATGTTGTCTTCTTTCTCCCTGCTTGTTGTTGTGTGTACTGATGAAATCACGCGCATTTTCGCTATTCCCATGAGATTTCATGATCTTCTGGGACCAGCTGGATGTGATACTGCACGAGTGATTTACACGTGTGAAGCAAAACTGCTGACACATCCAGTGGAAAGGAGGGGTTACTGTTACCTAATGTTAAAAAAAAACAACAATAGAAAATGAATAAATTCCATTTTTATTATTCAGCTTGCAACCTGTTTGCTATTTTAAGAATTGCAATTTAGCAAATTTACTTTAGTGTAATAATCATAAATATTCCTGATGACTGTGCAGGTGTCAGAATCTCTTCCGTAGAGCTGAAGGAGACGGGGCAGTGGACAGGTTGTCTTTCATCTTCTATATGAGCAGAGACGTGCTGATTAGAATTCTCAGAAATCCTGATTCACTGAATGACTAATAGCTTGATGGAACTCATTTATCTTCTTTGTGTAAAAGAAGTTTTGTTCTCTACTTTTGAAACAAGAACTAATCAACTAAGTACCTCCATCCTTCCAACAGATCCACTGCTTGCTTTAATTAAAGCAGCTGCACGTACAGACCTGCAGCATTACTCACTCATGTTCTAACTGTTCAGATGACTTTATTTAGTCTAGCATGGTGACTAACTGCACTTTATAATAAATAGATGTATAATGCAATCATTCATATTACATTAATTAGTTTTATGTTTGCAAAAGAAACAAACTGACTCAGTGGATAGATTATACGATTATAATAAACTGCCTGTCTAATAAGATTTTAATTAATTATATTAAACTCCAAATTTTGGAAGATTATGGTGAACCTCCTAACATCCTTTCTTACAGCTCATGATAAGCTCAGACCAACCTGCAGGTATCTCTACTGATTGATAACGTGTTATAAATTAGAGGTTTCCTCTCCATCAGTCTATTGAGCTGTTTGATTAGTGTGTTACCAAAATACGATCAGCTGTTTGTAATTACTGTGTATTAAACTAAACTCATCCTCATGTTCCAACAACTTATTTTTAATTGTTCTTCCTTGTCCTGGAATTGAAACATGCTAAAAGTAAAATCAGAGCCTGGTCATTTTAATTTTTTTATTTTTACATTCCTTGTTTGCTTTTCTGCACATTTTAAATCAGGTTATTTTTAATGCAAAAAAATGACAATTGACAGAGATAGCATTAGTCATTTTTAAGTGGCTAATTCATTCATAATAACGGGACTCATTTCCCAAAAAAGTGTCATGCCTGATAGTAATTCTCTTAACCCTCGCCAAGTAATTATTTCTTCAAACGTAAATCACTAAAGTGTCAGATCGATGAGTCACAGCATTGCAGACACCAAGTTTGCATTTGAACATCATGTGATCAGGAAATATTGGATGATAATTAAAATGTTTGGTTTAAATAAATATCTGACTCACTGGAAGATAAAAATTATGCACATAAATTGCATATAAAATCCAAGCATAAACTGTAGAATGATGCACTGATGTGTGAAAATGGAGATTAGTTTCTTAAAGCTTTGAAGATATTTATTTGTTGGATATCATTCAAGCTTAAAATTTCAAAAGAAAATCATGATACAAAGGAATTATATGGAAAACAGTGAAGTCTTCAAAAGGCTGATTGCAGAAGAGTTTTTTAATTCTATACCAAAATGATTAATTAGCTGATTCGGTTGGTTCTCGCTCATGTGATGGTGAAGCTGCTAACAGACAAACAAACAGCTGGTGGAGTCTGTAAACTCTGACAGAAAGAGTGAGAGTAAAATCCCTGTGGAGGATGACAGACTCACTCTAAATTTCTCTCCACAGACAAACTAAGATTGATTTTTCTGTCCTTAACTAGCTGCTTTATGATTATCTGTGATGATGAAGGTTGTGATGTGAGTGTCTCCGTTTAGTTCTCAGGTCACACAACGCTGAGCAGCTAAACGACGGCTAATGACAACCACTGATTGCACAAATGACTTGAAACTGAAATGAAGAAAATCTGCTGGGCGGAGGGGAGGAGTGCATGTGCAGGTTGAAGTATCTTGTTGTGTAAGAGTAGCGGCAGGATCACGGAATGAGAGATGAACCGATGGATTACGGTTGCAACTGCAGGAGTGAGAGCGTCGCTCCGGCCTGCCATGATGGAGGAGGAGCTGAACTGAAAAGTTCTCTTGATTTACTGATACATTTATGTTCCAACACTCACCTTGATGGGATTTGGATCAAAACAGAAAGTACAAGCTCTCTGATACAAGAAAAGAACTTTATCTGAGGCCAGTTTACATTAGAGCTGTAGCTCCTCCTTATTGAAAGGAGTCAGCTGAGGTGGTTCGGGGATCTGATGAGGACGCCTCCTAGTTGCCTCCTCTGGAAGGTTTCTGAACACATGATGTTCCCTCTGGATGGATGGATGGATGGATGGATGGATGGATGGATGGATGGATCTTTAAAATGCTTCCAAAAAATCAAGAAATGGATGAAGATGAACAGAACCAGAAATATGAATAAGGCGCTTCATGTTTGGATAAAAATAGTTATAATTTATTATATAGTTTTGCAAACTTTAGACTAGATTAACTGTTTATTCATCTATCATATTTACATTGATGGTAATAAAGTAGAAATACAATATTTTCATTGGTTTAATTAACTTTTGCTCTGGTGTTGGTATGTCAACCATCAAACTCATGTTTCCAATTACATTAATAAACACAATAATCAGGTTTTCTTGTAATCAAAGTTCATGTGATTCTCATTTGCCATCGTCAACATTTAGTTTTAACACGGTTCAAATGATCTTGGCGTTACTGCTGCTTTTTCCGCCCTGTTATCTTTGGGAAAGTGTGTGTGTTTGTGGTCGTTGGCATAATTTGGCATCATCCTAAAACAATACATATGTTGCAGCACTGGACAGAATTGTAGGAATAAATTTAAATTCACTGAGGCAAAAATGAGATTTGCAAACTATCTGACAAATAAGAGATTCTGTCCTGGAGCATTTGTTACAGCTGTTGATCATCAGCCCAGCAGGTCCGTTACGTCGAATCGTGCACAAATTTGCTTCACCCAGTTTATTGACAGACTTCCAGTGGAGATGAGCAGAAACCAATAAAAACCAGATTGTTTTGACTCATAAATTATGTGAATTATTCCTGCTTTACTTTAATCTCCCAGAAAGAATAAGTTTTACAGTTTATTCTGGAATTAGGACTAAAGGTTCTGAACATGTAAACAGACTGTTATAGGTAATTATTTCACAGCTGTGGACTGTATTTTATTCTAAAACATTCTCAGTATTGTGTCTGAATCTGGTCTTAACTGATCCATGTAGTCTGAATAATAGAAATCTTATACCTGAAGAGAAGGAGAGTTGAGATCAAGAAGAAAAGGTGTGTGTGTGTGTGTCCATGTGTGAGAATGTTTGTTTGCATCTATGGGACCCAGTGATGGACTAGTGACCAGTTCAGGATCCAGCCTGCCCCTCAGGAACCACTGGAGACAGACACTTGCTCTCTGAACCAGATCAAGTGTAGAAACATTCACACTCCAAAGGATCCTTGACTTCTGCACTTAATTTAAGCCATTTATGATTAAAGAACAAGAACCAATTTCCTCAAATAAATCGAACTATATAACATTTTTGCTGCTTATTTCCACATTTTGAATTATATTTAAGATACTTAAAAAACACATTTTTAATCAAGCTTTTTTCTGAAATTAAATATAATTTACGTTGAGAATTTGCAATAAGTAGAAAAGTAGTTCTAACTTCTTGTTTTCAAGGAACAGCTAAGGCAGCTGGATTTAAAGTTAGGAGGAGATAAAAATCCCAAAGCTGCATTTCTTCTTCTCTGAACACCTGATGTGACGTTCCTCTTTCTGCAAATCCAAGCCACTCGCTGAGTGAGATCATTCTGAGTCAAGAGAATCCCAAAAGAAATTTACAGGATTCTGAGATTTTGAGTTAATCCAGAAACCCAACCTGCTTCAACAAAGAAAGCACAGAAAAGTCTTTTGAAAAATAATTCATCACCTTTGACTCCATATTATCTTTTATCAAATCCAAATCTCTCTGATCATTTTTACGACTATCTTTTTGATCTTTTTTCATTTTGCTGGGTGGATTTACAGAAAAATTTATTCACATCTAACCTTGGACAAAATCCACAAAACTGATGAAAACGCCAAAATCTTAACTCAGGTCAAAGGTCACTGCAAGATTTAAATATTTAAAATGGGGGACAGTCACAATAATTACTTATCAATCAGATTTTCAGAAGTTTAAAAAAAAAACTTTATTTTGGAAAATTTGGTGAAATTGTTGCTCGACTGTAACATTTTTATTGGAATGGATTATAATTAATTTAAGTGCAGCTCTGCATTTGTGGGGAATGATTTGGTAGAAATGCATGTTTTCATGTTATTGTCTGATTATTGCTTTTAAATGGAAAAAAAAAGACACTGATTTCTCCATCACTTCTGCATATTTTTATTTTAATTTCTCGGTAAGTTATAATTTTCCTCAACTGGAAACCTGATTTTCTGTTATAAATTTTAACCCTGTGTGTTTTACTTTTGATTTCTTGACCTGATGATCTTTTATGAGAACAAGAATATATTTTATTAGGAGGTGATGCTTCATTGATTTTGTCATGTGGTCATTTATCAGTGAAGTTTATTTCACACAGACGGAGCAATTTAGTGCTATTAAAAGAAATATCCAGTGAATGGGAGTGTGTGTGACTTTTTTTTTTTTTATTTCTGCAGGTAACCTGTCTAAAACCTGCACAGCAGATGGCTGGACTGAGATGCATCCTGTTGACATGGCTGTTAACTGTGGATACAGTCTCAACAGCACCAGCGATGATGTGAGTGCAAACTGTGATTAAACATCTCAAAGCTGCACTCAAGGTCCTGCAGTGAATGAATGCTGCACTGCATCATATCAGGTGTCAGCGAGCAGGAAATCTTCAATGAAAACATGTTTTCTTGTTGCTCTGTGAGTCGTGATATCTGTATATACAGCTGATTTTTGTCTTAACCTCAGATTTGGAGTCATTCCATCTTTTTTTGTGGCGTAGAAGTTAATTTGGATTTTTATTGTAGTGAATAGCTTAAATTAAGATTTTAATAAATTAATTTGCCTTGAATTGAAGGAGGAGTTTAGTGAAGAGATTCAAATTCTTATGTGGTTTGTAACGAGATGTCGGTCTGGTCTTAGAGAAAAACGTTAAATAAACAGATTTAAAGCCGCAGTGTTAAAACTGCATTAAGGCGCCTTTATTGTTCTCATTACCAAGATGAATATACAGCTTTTCTTTCTAATAATGTTTAAAACTTTAGTTCCTCCAAACATCCATAAGGTTCCAAACACTGAGGAGGTTCTTAGAGAACATTTATCATTTTTCTGATTATTTCAAACTAATTTTTTCTGAACAGTCTTTGCACTGAACCATGTGGATCATTAGGAATCAGAACCTGAGAATTTTTATTTTGAGGTATATTTTTTTTTTTTAGTCAGGTAAAATGACTTTCAGTTACACTTAGGGGGCGGGGCATAAAACTCTTGCTGCAGCCAGCCACTAGAGGGCGCTTAGACTGAACAATTTACCGAATATGAAGGTTGGATTTGGTTGCAAGGTTTACTATCCCTGCTGATATATTGGTACACAGTAGAAATGTCTTTTTTTGTAAAAATGAAAGGAATTTCAATAATCATAAAACACTAGTTATTATTTTAACTTCATTGCAACAGTTTTTTTTTGTTTGTTTTTTGCTTGTAAGTAGCTTTTTTATTGCTTTTGTATTTCAGAAGTTATTTATTCCTTTTAAAATAAACTATTTATGACCTAAAGGGAAAGATATTCTGACAGTATTAAAAATGAATATACACATAGATCAACATTTGTCACTGTTTGCTAAAGCATCCTTAAAGCATTTCACATTTGACTTTCATTGACAAGCTTTAGGTTAGTCTGAAACTTCCTGCTTGTGTTATCGGCATTATGGGAGGTTATTCATGATGCCTTCAGGGGCAAGAGGAGAATAAATACATTTAATGTTGTTTTACTTGGGCTGGTTTTACTGCAGAGAGCTAATCTTGTCTGTGTTGATGAAGGTGGAGTCGGATGGAGAGTGGATGAGCACTACAGAGTGGTAAAAGCTTTCTTGGTGGGCAGTTGGCTCTCTGAGTCACAGAAGTAGCCTCATTAGTATGCCACATAGGAATTGAGTAAGAGATCGAGTGAGTCAGGGACTCTAAAAGGAATTTGATGTCTTTCCCGCTGCATACTCGATGTCTTTGTGTACCGCAAGATGAAGAGCTCTGAATCTCATTTTCATCGAAACGCACACACCAAAACAATGAAGCTAAAATTAGCTTTTAAAAAAAATACATTGAGATGAGTTAGCTTGTAAATGCTCATCAAGTAAAGGAAAAATAAACCCTGAAGTCTTAAAAAGTCAACACTGACTCAATTGAATTGATAAGCTAACGGCTAGTTGGAGTAACCTCTACATTTTTTAGGTTTTTACCATAATGTGACGTTATTTTCCCAATTTTTTTTTGTCTTGTTTAAGGGAAAGTTTTTCTGGCAAGTGAAGATTGGTTACACCATCGGTCACAGTGTTTCACTTATTTCTCTCATCACAGCCATTGTGATCCTCTGCATCTTCAGGTCAGTAAAAACATCACTGACTTATCTTTTAAAAGAAAATCTCACAAATGATCTTTTCATTATATTTATTTTTGAAATATCATAGATAATTTAAATTTATTGTAAGACCAGTATGTCACTGAGCTGTGATTGTTGGTAACAAGATGGAGACAGAAAATACACAACCATGATTTTAGTGAAATAAAATATTTAAAGGTGGAGTCGTTGTGCCTCTGTGGTGACTTCACACACATCAGTGTACATAACTCCCTTCAGCACAGTTTATTAAGTCAATTTCTGGACGTTTTTCTCTTTAATAACCTTATTTCAACATAATCTCAAACAAAGAGACAGATTATACCTTAATGGATTTTTCCCTGCTGAAGAACTGTGGTTAATTTGATGCAGGCAACACATGTACAGTGGTGTTGTAATTCAATTCAACAGTACTTTATTAAAGCCAAAAGGGAATTTAGATGTTGTAGTAGATGAATTTTCCTTCATCATAGATGTTCTAAGTGGACAGGAAGGATTTCCTGTAGCGTCTGTGTTGATCTGAAGAAGTTTCTGACTGAAGATTTTCATTTTTAAGCATCTCTCCTTTGCACAGTCAAGTCAAGAGGATCCAAATCAGTCTCCAGAGGAGAACCAACCATCTTTAAAACATTTTAACAGCATTTCCATCAGTATGACTTTTTGGAGCTTGAGCTTTTTATATAATGGCACCAATCTGGCCAGCCATGAACCTCACTCCACTCTGAGGACTCCTTCCTGCTTCTACAAACTCAGTGATGTCAGAACTTTACTATCAACAAATAAGGGTTACAACGTCACTTCAAAATGATCATAAAATCCCTTTAAACCAACCTGGTTCTTCTTTTTCTCACCAGTCTGACTTTAAAGCTCTTCAGGCTCTGACGAGTGGCCTTCAGGCTCCTTTTAGATAAAACCAGGAGAGAAAATGATTTAAAAAATGATGTAAATAAATTATTTGGTGTTTAAGAACATTTGTTATCAAAGGTTGACAGAAACTTTTTCAGCTTGCCACTCAAACTCGAGGAATCTAATTGTGTTGGTGATCTCATGCTTTTAAAATGACTGACATCTTTGCTGTTGGATATTTTGGCGATGAGCTGTAAGCAGCTTAAATGCAGCTGCCGTTATACATTGAAGTAGCATCCCATAATCCCTAGAAATAAAGGATGATTTACGCCACACAAAATGTGCAAAATAAATTATTTTATTTGGTTCTTCGTCTGCCATAAAGGTCACGTGTATTAGCAATTAAATCATTCTTCACTCGGGCTCATTCCATCAAGTTATTGCAAACCTAATCCAATGCAACAAGAATTTTCTGCATGTACTTGCTGTTTTTATATTCCAACTCATTTCTGTCAGAAATGAAACGCTGGCGAATTACATTTTCTATTCCCTTCATTTAGTAGGAAATTGGTTCTCGCTCATAATAATGTGTGTTTTATGTTTCTGAATCTATGAATGCAGTTTGGGTTATTGGGTTCATTACAGATCGGCACAAGTTAAAAAAAAAAAGAAAGTACCTGAGAGTATCATTGACCCTTACTTGCATCCGAAAGGCTCAAGACAATATAAAATAAAAATGGAAGAAGAGCATAGAAATAAGCCACAGATCTGATGCATGAAGGGATGAATACAGCACAGGTGACTGAAGGTCATCAGCTGAATATGATAAGACGATTAAAAATACATTTTATTCTGAAAAGTGTCTATTAGACAATCAGATCCTTTAAGGAGGAGTTCTTTGGGAAGGTTACGAGCACTTATTATTTTACCTTTTGTGGATTTGTCCTTGAACAAACTCAGTTTGGAGAAATGGAGTTTACTTCTGACCAGACGTTTTGTTTAAAGAATGCCTCCATGTTTGTTTCAGACAGAGAACAATCAGAACAATGTCTAACTCTCCAAACGGAGTCTGTTCAGGGAGCATCTAAAGAAGGTTAGTTAGTTAGACAGGATGTCGCGCACAGGGCTTTTATTGTGAAGACAGGAAGTGTCACATCCTGTTTGACTGTACTAATCAATGTATAAAGAGGCCCTTCCATTAAAAACAGTTTTTCTGAGGTTTCTGTTGAATATTTTAGCTCCACAGGTGTTCTTACCTTCATACTGGGTGTGAAAACAGGTCAACAACTTCTCTTTCAGTTTGAATCTCTCAAACTACGCAGGTGGCGATAACACCCGAGTTCTCCCGAGTCTGAACGGCCTGTATCTGTTTCGTCGTTAGTTTTCGGCAGCTCCCACAGTTGAAACCACGCCTAGCGTGCTGCTAGCTAAAAGCTGTAGCATAACGTAGCAAACAGGAAGACACGACGTCTGACGTTGCCATGCGCAGCGGGGCAGGAAACAGTATTCTTTGCTCTCATAGGCTAGTTTGTTGGCCAATCAGAGTCCAGTAAATTTGATTAATGAATATGAACGAGCTGCTGCTTGAGGCCTGGCGGAAAGAGCCGGAACCACCCGAATTTTAATGCAGACAGATTGAAAGGTCTGTTAATCAGTGTTTCCAGGTGTTTTTTATATATAAAATGTTTCATATTACTGGTTAATACTTAAGAAATAACCACAAAGTCATGAAATTTGTATGAAATGGCCTCTTTAATTTGTAACCTTTTCCCAAAACCCCCTTCAAGAAATCTGAATTGTCACCCTTTACTCCCTCTCCTTATAGGAAACCATTTAACAAATATTTTATTGATATTATAAATCAAGTGTATAAACAAGAAGAGTTTTATTACAGATACAACTGGTTGATGAGTTAAAGCTCCTTCAGACAAACAAGACTTTCCATCAATCTGAGTTTGTCTGTGTGTGAATGTTTATTGTTCGGATTCTGAAGGCAGTAATAGCTGATAGGAAAAGGTATTTTATTAAATCACAGCAGCTGCATTAATTCATTCATTCAAAAACGTGATTATCTCAAAACCCTCACAGGAACGGTGACTAATACACAGAAAACACAGCTAATCCACACTTTAACCACCACGCTGCTCTGGATTCTACAGAAACCATCTCAACAGCATGAAACAGTGTTTATACACTTCTCTGTAACAGAATGTGATCGAGCTGTCCCGGCTACGAGATGAAGAAAAATGAGCCTGTAATGGCTCCAGCGGGGGGATTAAATTATTTGAAATGCACTTTAATGCCAGAAATGAATGTTTTCCTGTCTTGGGGACAAAATGTCCTGAAAAAACAGAAACATGGGAAATTTTGTCCTATATTCCTTCTTTCCAACTAATTATTTAATTTCTCTAAGAATGATAATGTAATCAGGAGTTGAAGACATATTTGTTTATAGATAATTGAGAGTTTCAAGTGTTTAAACGTTTGAAAATCTCTCTCTCGTCTCCACTGCTGTGCGGTGTAAAGGACCATAAACAGCATTTAATATGCTCTGGAGCCGATCCACCCACTTAGCGACTAAATGAATTTAGAGGCTTGATTATGATTTAATTCAGTCTGTAATTCGCCGTCATTTTAGGCTATTAACTCCAAGGACTTTGGATGAATAGCGTCACATGGACCATGTTTATTGAACTGTGTGTTTTTGTAACTCTGTTCTGTTTGTTTCAGGAAACTCCACTGTACAAGGAACTACATCCACATGCATTTGTTCGTGTCATTTATCCTTAAGGCAGTCGCTGTGTTCATCAAGGATGTGGTTCTGTATGAAGTCGGGGAGGTGGATAACTGCTCTCCTGGCTCTGTGAGTCGATAGTTCAAATAGCTGTGCTTTGATTTTCTGGGGGGAGTTTTGTGCCAAATGACTTGTGCATGTTTTGTTTTATTGCATCTTAAATAACATTGCGATTTCAAAAAGGATTGATTCTTTTAAAACTAAAGAAACGGGTGTAGCAGGTAAAGATTCAAGCCTGAATTCATTGAAATTCATTGCATGTACTTTTGCGAGTGCAAATTAGGGTTTTGTGCCTCCGTCTAATTCACGGAACTCTCGTAAAGAGATATTTGATATGAACTCGACTTGCTGCTTTATGCACAGTGTTTTGAAATGGCCTTTTTGTGAATTGAGGCTATAGAAATACACTGAATTTAATTTGCATTCAATGAGATTTATGAAGTGAATCTCACAGGCCACATTCTTTATCTTATATCTTCTATTATTTGTCTGTTAGCTTTCTTCTCCACTTTCCCACCAAAAGGCTCAGAGCTTCAGCATCATGTCCACATGTCACTCAATCTGATGACACGACCAGCCGAGTCTCCAAGTCTTTTCATTAGTCCCCCTTTGTTTTTTCCCCAAAGCAAATATCTCATTATTCACAACACCCCTGCAATGACAAGTATTCTTGAAATCAAGTTTCAGCAAACAATTTGTTCTGATTTACATACATTAAACTACCAGAAAGACTCTGACAGCCATCTGGGTCTGTTTTCTTTTCCAACACGCCAAAAGAAGTGATTAAGCAGCTGAATCCCTGATTTAACGAGCTGCTTCCAACTTTAACCGTGTGTTCAAGAAATAAATATCAACAAAACAACACACAGATATTCTGATGTGTAACATTTTATCATTGGGTCTTAAAACCAGAAACGCTCAGAGCCTAAATATTTCTAATTTATCTGTCGTTTAACATAAAAAAATATTTTTTCTTTTTTTTTTTTAATTTCTAAACTCATCTTCTATCAGTTTTGAACTTTGCATTTTTGTGTAACAAGCTCGGATGTGTCCTTCCTGCTCATTATTCAGTGGGAATGGACTGAATTTTGAATGAATTTATCCATTTGGATTTAGGATCTCTGCTGTTCTGCAGTCAACCAACCAGAAGATTGTGTTATTTTGCATGACTGTTTCAGTCTTTAACTCTTGTGTTTCACTCCGTTCGAACATTTCTGCACTTGGTGACTTTGCATCCGCTCATCGGAGGTGAATTCTTCGGTTTATGTAACCTGGGTAGCCGCTTTTAATGTGAAAATCCTGCCATACAGTGTAATAAAACGAAGTTTTTTTATTTCTAAATAATTTAAAATGAACTAATTATACTAATATGTAAAGCAAATGAGCAAATTATGGTCCAAACTTGATGTGATACATCAGATATAAATTAGGAAATAACTTACACGGGTCCATTTAAGTGTACATACATGTAATTTATGGTCTTGTTTGCGTTGCCAGGTTGGCTGCAAAGCAGTGATTGTATTCTTTCAGTATTGTATTATGGCCAGTTTCTTCTGGCTGCTGGTGGAGGGTCTTTATCTCCACGCACTGCTGGCCGTCTCTTTCTTCTCTGAGAGGAAATACTTCTGGGCTTACATTCTGATCGGCTGGGGTGAGAATGGATCTTTTTTCATATCATCATATAGCGACTGTAGAAAAAGAAAAGATGAGAGCCCTTCCAGAGGAATGCAATAATAGTTTTGATTTTGGTTCAGTTTCAATGCATATATATTTATATTATTTGTCTCCAGGGGGCCCAGCAGTTTTCATCACAGCTTGGAGCATTGCTAAAGCCTACTATAATGATGTGGGGTGAGAGAAACAACAGAAAAATGCTCAATCTTTTTTTTTTTTTTTTTTTTTTTACTGTGATTTTTTTCATGTTTTGCTGATTCGCAGCATTGTTTCTTGTCTCACCAGATGCTGGGACATAATCGAAAACACTGACATGTTCTGGTGGATTATTAAAACCCCCATTTTGGCATTAATCCTGGTAAGTTAAGGAAATTGTAATTTAATTTCTATAAAATTGACTTCCTCTCATTCATTTTTTTTTCAAAGTTGTTACCATAAAAAAGAAAAGTGCAGATTTTTACTGTAACGGAAGTCAAACTGATGTCAGTGTTTTCATTTCACGTAACAATTACTTTATGGGTGGAGCTGAAATTTGAAAAAATGTTTCGGTTGTGAAGGATCCAGATGCAGGAACCACTAAAACTCTTAATTACTGAGTAAATCTAATGAACCAACATGCAGCAGTGGACTGAAAACAATGAGCATATATACAGGGAGGGGTGATTAGAGAACGACTGGTAGAGGTGGACACAGGGGAACTGAGGACATTAACAAGCAATGAGATTACAGAGATTAAAAATATAATCCAACCAAACAAGAAAACAACCTAAAACAGACAAACAAAACAAAGTAATTAATACATGAATCCCAACACCTACTTTCAGCTCTTGATTTCTGGTGAAATGAACCTTTAGTTTAGCTGTTTTTGCAAAATTATTTCAAAAAAATCTTTTCAAAAGTCTAAATTAATTCACGTTTTATCTCAAGAAAACAAGCTCTGTTTTAATAATCACAACTTATTTACTCTGTTATCTAAAAAAACAGTTCTGTTAGTGATAAATGACTCATTATATGGAGAAAAAAAGCATGAAAATCACATTTCTAAGCACGTCCTCTGTTAGTTTCAGTCCTTTTGTAACAATACCAACATACTTTGATAAGCATTAGCACCTAAGTCTGGTTTTAGACGTTTTGTTGTTTGTAACCTTTTCACAAAACCCCATGATTTATCATTGAAACTCTGATTTTGCATCATTGCTGTTCTCTCATGTGTTAAATCTTCTCCGCAGATGAATTTTGTCCTTTTCATTTGCATCATTCGAATACTTCGCCAGAAGATCAACTGCCCAGATATCGGAAGAAACGAGTCCAACCAATATCTGTGCGTAAAATATTATCTTTTAGCCCATTTTAATATTCCAAACATAAATAGTTGCTGTATGAAGATGCTGGAATAAGATTTCTTCTTTTAAAGTCCAACATTTTGGCTCCTTTTAAAAGGGTAAACAAACATTATATTGGGGTTTTTTTCTCTGCAAAGTAAAATACACAGTTTTGTTTGTACAACTGTTTTTATTCTCAAATAAAATTCTGTGATAACTGATGCTTTTGCACTTGATGAGGGAAACTTGTTTCCCTTTCATGTCATGTCCAGCAAACTGTAGTCTCCCACTGGCAGCTTCAGAGATGCAGAGCTCTGTGTGTTCATCCTGTGATGAAGAGCATCTCAAACATCAGCCATAATGCATGAGCTGTTTTCCCACTGACAATTTTAATGGCGTTTTCCTCCGTCTCTATTCAGATGAAATGTAAAATGAAAAGTACACATTGGCTTCACCGGAGAAAGAGAGAAACGTGGAATCTGCTTTTGCTTTGTCATTTTAGGAGACTCGCAAAGTCAACGCTGCTTTTGATTCCTCTGTTTGGAATCAATTTTATAGTGTTTGCTTTCATCCCGGAGCAAGTGAAGACTGAGTTACGGCTGATTTTTGACTTGATTCTTGGATCCTTTCAGGTATGAAAACTAGCTGTAAGTTACTGTTAACATTTTATTTATTTGTCGGTTTGTTTGTCTATTTACTTATATATTTATTTATTTACTTGCTTGCTTACTTGTTTGTTTGTGTGTTCATTCATTCATTCATTCATTCATTCATTCATTCGTTTATTTGTTAGTTCGTTTGTTTGTTTGTTTGTGTGTTCATTCATTCGTTTATGTATTCATTTATCCGTTCGTTTATTTATTTGTTTGTTCATTTATTTATTAATTATTTGTTCATTTGTTTGTTTATCATTCATTCATTCATTCATTCATTCATTCATTCATTTATTTGTTTATTTTCATTCATTTATTCATTTATTTTCATTCATTTATTTGTTTATTTTCATTCATTTATTTGTTTATTTTCATTCATTCATTCGTTTATTTTCATTCATTCATTCATTCATTCATTCATTCATTCGTTTATTTTCATTCATTCATTCATTCATTCATTCGTTTATTTTCATTCATTCATTCATTCATTCATTCATTCGTTTATTTTCATTCATTCGTTTATTTTCATTCATTCATTGACCTGCTCTACAAGTTCTAGTTCTAGTTGAATCACCAACAAGGTGATTCTCAAAGATCTATTAGAAAACTGAGATGGACAGAGGGGATGAAGCATCTTTCAGGTTCTAGTTCAAGTCTTTGATGTTTTTTCACCTTTTTCTTGAAAACTTGACTTTCAGATAACATTTATCTGCTCTGGATAGTATTTTAGACTCTTTTGTCCTCGACTTGTTCACTTTCTTTATTTTAATCAAACACAAGCTGCACATGAACTTGACCAAAAAACAGTCAAAAAGAAGTTAAAGTCTGTAGAGAAACCTTTAAAAACTTCTTCCATTTGATTTGGGATGTAAAAACACACATTACCTTATTAAAATAAACATTCAACAAGATATTTCCACTTGACACGTTCTATAATTGCTCCTTCCTTCTGTGTTTCTTCTCTCTTCAGGGTTTCATGGTCGCGGTCCTTTACTGCTTCCTGAATGCTGAGGTGGGTGATAACAATCATATAAACACACTGAACTGACATGCAGCTGCAGAGGTACTGTAGCTTCTCTGTCCAACATTTACATTCACAGACCGGCCGTTCCCGCCCGGCGTCCTCCCTCGGTCTCCTCTCTGCAGGACGGCTGTGGCGTTAAAGGGACGGCCGTTTTGGCTGTGATGTCTGCAGAGATTCTCTGTGGAGAGATTAGTTATGTTCTCAGTGCTGAGCTCAGATTGACTCGACGCTGCCTGAATTGTAATGTGGGGAAATGTTCAGAGGTTCTTTGTGATGGTGATGTTGAGGGTTTTTGCACTAATGAAGCCTCAATAATTGCATTAGTTTAACTGTTTGGAGCAGTAAATACAGTTACGTGTAATGTTTACAAAGTAATCAACTCAGTAAGGAATTATGTACCATGAAACAAAAAATACATTTCTTAAACAATTCATTTATTTTTTGACACTATAAATAGCATGAAGACAGTCTTTCTTACATTTACACACCAATCAGCATGTTTTTGTAGGAATTCAATAATATTCTGCAGCTTCTAACAACATGCATTGCTGCGGTCGGTTTTAGGTGCAAGGAGAGATTAAAAGGAAGTGGCGGAGGTGGCACCTGCAGCGGTACATGGGCTCAGACACTAAATACCAACACCCGTCCATCGGCAGCAGCAACAACTTCAGCACCCAAATCTCCATGATGCCCCGATGCAGCCCCAAAACACATCGTGGTTCTTCCACCTGTCACGATGACTTGTCTTGTATGTGACTCATGAAAACAAGGACATAGAAGCTGTAAAAATGTTCTCATTAGATGAAACATATGGGAGGAGGCTCTCCCTCATTAGCAAAAACTATCTTGGTTGTGTTGTAAATAACCAAAACCAGCACTCACAAGAGAATCTTCTTCTTGCTTTATCATGTCATAGACAAATTAAAGCAAATCTGCTTCTAAAAAGCTTTAATTCTTCTCTAAAAAAAGAGACGTTGAAGTGTTTTAGACACATGAGCATTATATCACAAGCACAGCTAACAGGTGAACTTTTTATCATATTATTACGTTGCTAAATTGATTTCAGGTTGTGTGAGAGCTCAGATGCAGAGTAACGTGAGGTGTCGGATGTTAACGTGGTTAAACAAGTAATCAAAGCGTGAACTGCATCAGCAAACACACGAGTGGGTGTAATTATTATAGAGTGATTAAAAATCACTTAGATGATTCCTGGAGCTTCTAATAAAAAAATGTGGCTGGTGTTAAACCAAAAGAAAATCTTAAACCATCTTTTTTTTTTTTTTAAATGATGTTTAAAAAACATTTTTACACATTGATGGAGATTCATGATGAAAACACGTTGTAAAGTGGAAGGAAACGACTGATTCTACCAGGATGATCGAGTGGAAGCTGAAGCTCTTCTCTGCACCCATCGCTCCATCAACACAGCCTTCCATCTTTGTTCATCTGGGTGACGGTTTTTAGTATTTCCGGGACAGTTTTGGACGTTTCTAACAGAGTGCCTGGTTTCAGAGACATTAAGTGACACTTTAAGTAAATCTTCACCAGCTTCGTCTGGGAGGAAACACCTTTACGCAGCTTTAACGTTTACATTTACTTGAGCAGAGTAATAAAATGTTGTACAGTGTATATAAAACAGTTTAATCTGGATCTCTGTGCCATACAGATTACATTGTAGCTGCAATAACAGAAATGATGTCGGATTAAAACAGGAGTAAAACTCGTGTGACCGTTGTTGGAGATGTCAGCAGAGATGGTTGGAGTCTGTATCTAAAGCAAAGCGAGGTGACAGGGATGACTGGTCCCGTCACTTCGAGGCTTTCATCCTGCCTCTCGCTCACATTACACTTCAACTCACTCGCCTATTTGTCATGCAGGAGGTTCAGCTTAATAAAAAAAAAAAAGAAATTATAATCCCAAATACCACAAACATGATGAAGATGATGATTTGAAATCTTTAGCAGTAATCATAAAGAAAATGGCTCTGCGTCTAGTCTGTAAGGAGGCCGTTTATATCTCAATAGGGAATTTAAAAAGTTTTTAACTATATAACAAATGTAAAAACTTATCTTACAGTGCCACTTTTGATTTTTTTGAATTGTTTCAAACCATTTAAGTCTTAATAGGAACTTTTCTATCATTAGTAAACTGAGTTAACGAGTCAGTGTAGCTTCACCGTTTTCACGACACGACTGCAATCATATCAAATATCTAGTGTTGATCTCCTGCTGTAATATTAACTGTATAAATCTGCTTAAATCCACATCTTCTATACAAATGACTATTCATAGTGTAAAGTCAAGTTCTTACAGTAAATAACATTAAAAAGGCAAAATGGCAAACATTCTCGTGCACTTAAATATTAAATGTAAGGATTCGTTCATCTGGCAAACTGGACGTCTTGTGTAAAGTAAAATATGAGTTATGAGCAATGTGTGTAACACTCGTACAACTCATGTCAATGTGAAGCTGTGGATGATGTATTCATATTTATTTGGGTGACCAGTTTTATTTTCCTATGCCGTTTTGTCTAAACGTACTGATTTTGTGTCGTTTTCATGTGTATTTTTAAAGTTTTTAGCAGGAAGGTTGAACCTGTCAAATCCTCATTCTGAATGGAATAAATTTAGACACAAACTAAAAGGCAAAACTTTAGTTTTATTTACAACAAATCATGTTTTTTTTGGAGAGGCCCTTCCATTAAAAACGTTTTTTTTTAGGTTTCTGTTGAATATTTTAGCTCCACAGGTGTTCTTACCTTCATAGTGGGTGTGAAAACAGGTCAACAACTTCTCTTTCAGTTTTAATCCCTCAAACTACGCAGGTGGTGCTAAAACCCGAGTTCTCCTGATTCTGAACGGCCTGTATCTGTTCCATCACAACTCCTTTGTTTGTTAGTATTCATCAGCTTCCGCAGTTGAAACCACGCCTAGCATGCTGCTGGCTAAAAGCTGTTAGCATAAAGACGTATCAAACCGGTAGAGAGAACGTCTACTGTTGCCATGCGCAGCGGGGCAGGAAACAGTATACCTTGCTCTCATAGGCTAGTTTGTTAGCCAATCAGAGTCCAGCAAATTTGAATAATGAATATAATATATAATACATTAAATTTGTTACCTTTTTTTTCTTTACATGAAAGAAACTGATGAAGACGTGATTGAATCATGTTGTGTTCAGCTTATAAAAGTGGCTAACACCACGAGGAGAAGCAGGAAAGGCTGTTTTTGACAGAGAGATAAGAGGGCTGGTGGCACTCTACGAGCCTCACAAAGGGAATTATCTCAGTAATGACTGTACTTTTTTACTTGAATTGTGCAAAAGGTCGCCTCGCCCTTAAAAGACAAAAATCATCTGAAAATACCTTTAAAATCCTTTTTTTTTTGCTTTAAAGGCTTTAGATTTTTCAGTCAAGGAAAATAACTATAAGTACTTTCTGGGGATTTTGGATTTATTAAAGTCAGTCAAGAGGAAGAAGAAGTAAAATCTATCAGCTGATGTGTGTTTTTTAGCAGTTTGGGTCATATTGTTGCAGATAAGAGAGATTGACACATAGTTTGAAAATGTTTAAGCAAACTTAAAGAGGTTTTACCTTTAACACTGCGGGAACACAATGTTGTTCACAGCAGAGAGACTTCCTGTTTCTAAAAGGTTGGTCTGCCCTGATTGGTCAGATCAACCAACACTGACCACGCAAAGTCGAACCTCAGGACCTCCCAGTTTTGTGAACATCTACAGAAGCATATCAAGGCTCAGGAAGAGATGAAAAAATAACAAACTGAAAATTTAATAAACTTTCTCACAACAAAAGATGCTTTTGAATGTCTGAAACAAATTCTAATCTGAAATATCTTCTGCCCAGAAATAACATATAATAAGAACTCTGACTTTCAAGAAGGATTATTAGGAATTAATCCTATTTAGTTAATAAAAACATTAGTTTTTTGGTGAAATTCCTGCTTGTTTTAAAAGTTAAAGCTAAAGTAAATCACTTGAAAGTTTTCAACACAACTCACACACACAAAATGAACTTTTGCGCTGTTCCACTACAATCCAGCTCTGCTTGAGTGTAAATGAAACCCCGGCTCTTTGAGTTAATCCCTCGTTGTCCCTGAGGTTTATTGGTTTTCGTGCCGCCTTTGAGCGAGAAAGATCTGCTTGCTGTGTTCAGCTGCCTGAAGAAACAAACTCAACCCAAAAAAAAAAACTGCTTGTAGGCTCGATGTTTCATTAGTCCGGTCCGTAAAATGGAAATGCGCATGCATATAACATGATTAACTATTCATAGGATTTGTAAAGATTGTAAATGAAGCTATTATCTGACTTTAAGAAACTTCCTGCCTTTATTAAAAACATCCGCCCTGAGGCCGATCAAATACTGAGAAAATGTACTTATCAATACAAACTGCAATAACAAGAAAACTTAGAATTTTCTGGATTTCTGAGATGAATTCAGGAGCAGCTGTCAGATTTGTTAGATGGATGAAGTTATTCTCAGACTTCCAGAGACTCAGACATTGTTGGACAGGTGTCTTCGCCTCGAGGGCTGTTCAGTATTCATGATGATGCTGAAATATTCATCTCACAGACACCCGGGGGGCGGGGGGGGTGAGTTGGGTTGGAAAGGTATTTTCAAAGGTGATTAAATGAAACTCTGTCCAAATCCCAGAAAGAATCTGTGATCAACACTGTTTTTCAACCACTTCCGACTATTGGCAGCTTATTTAAAGGAAAATGAGACTGACTGAAAGGAAATGTGCTAAAAAGAGAAAAATACAGATTATTTGTATTTTATTGACTGGAAACATGATTGTTACGTATTTGACCAAATGTGTTGAATATACAGTATTTATTTAATGAAATAATTTATTGTTATCCCTCGGCTTTCTGATCCCATGAACCCTGATGGCACAGTGGTGCAGTGTTTTCTGTGTGGAGTTTTTCCAGGACGTCTTCTCTCAGCCCAGAAACAGGCATGTTGTGTTAGCTGGTAATTCCATGTTGACTATAGGAATGTGTGTGTGCTTTTTGTGTTGAACTCATGATTAAACGTGCATCTGTCCAGACTGTTACACTGCCACTCATCCCCAAAACAACTAGGGACTATTCCAGCTACGTGTCCCTCAACAAGACCAAGTACTTCAGCCCTGTTCAAGTCCTGCAGTGATGAAAAAGAAGTAGCCAGAACGAGAGCGTCACATCTGGCTGTTTCAAGCATGTACAAATCTACTGTAGTAACGTTGCAGTGGTTTATCTGTGTAGCAACAGCACATCTGGATTCTGGGAAAAGATGGAGGAGGAGCATGTCATGATACCGTAGCTGCATCCCGATGTGGAACGCCATGCCATGATCTTAGTGAGGTGTGGACATGTTGACATATAGAGCGTGGTGAAGACACAACAAAGCATCTCATACAGATGTGACACTGTTGGAGGCTTTCCTGAAATTAGATCTTTGTTGAGTTTAGGGTTTAAAAAGGAAGTAAAGTGAAAACAAAATAATAAATAACCTGTGACTCTTAAACAAATCTTGATATGTCAACTAATTTCTGTTCAAATGGGTTCATTCTGGCAGCCCCGCCAAGTTAGTTAGAAATTAACTGAACTCGATGTGACTGCGATCTATAAACAAGCGGCTTTATGCTTCATTTATAAATACTGTTGAGAGGGAATAGAAATAATTTCTATTTTTCTCCAAATATCACCACAAAGGGATGTTAGATTCAAGGTCCGCAGTATGATGGATTAGTGATTCATTTAAAATAAATGGAAACGCATAAATTGGATGATTCTGCCATTTGAGCAAAAGACCTGAGACAATGATTAAAAAGATACAAGTGAGTTCCAAAATAAGTCTCTTAGAATAAATCCACCGGGACTCGGTTCTACTCCAGAAAACTCCTTACAACCTCATTTAACTACGAGGCTATGCTTCTGAATAAAAATGTTTTGATTAACCAAAGAGCTTCTGGAGCCAATCCAATGTGATAAAAGATTAATTTTACAAAACTGTGTTTTCGATATTTTTTTGTTTTGCTTTGAAACTGGCTTGTACTTTTATAAAATGTCATGCTTTTAACTAAATGATAAACCAGATGAGCTGATAAAATCAGTCTCATATAATTCCTGTGAGATTTTCCCCCTCCGCTTAAAGAATGTTGTTTTTAACTAAATAACATGGAAACAGTCTGACTGCCGCTCAACCAGAAGCAGATTTACTCTCCAATAATCACAGAATTGCATTTAAATAAAAAATAATGCATATAATTCTGGTTTATTTTGTGTCATTTTTAATAAATTGACTCCACTTGTAGGTCAGAGGCATGTGGAGTTTCCCTGATATTTTGTAAGTGTCCTTATAATGCTTCATACTGTGTTCTGAACCATACGAAGGGCCACCAGTTTGATACTTAGGGTTGTTTGATTTAAACTTCATGTAAAATAAAAAAGTTTAAGGATTTTTTAAAACTTATTGTCATTTTTAAATCTATTTAAATGCAGATGTATTTAGAATTACTTTTAAGAGGCAGCCCACTGTTGGGCCTTTTTTATAGAACAAGTCTGCAGGCTTCTAATGTGGTCCTCAGGGCACCGTGTTCGTGACTGTCCAGTTCTTAATAGTGAACCATGTTTATGGTGCTCAAATCCATCAACAGCTGATCACTCTGCCTCAAAAATAACAAGAGGCCCACTAATACAAGCCCAAAGACCCCGTCAAGACCCTGCAGAGATCATAATAATGCTAATTCATGAGGATGCAATCATTCTTTCATATTGTAACTGAAGCAGACTGCAGAGCAGTTTTGTGTAAGGCTTGACTTCCTGTATATCAGCAGCCTGCTCCGTCAACCTGAAGCTTGATCTACTTACTCTGCAGTTCTTAAAGTCCAGTAAGTTGAAGCCTGTCAGCTGTTTGAGAGACGTGGATGTGGAGTTTATACCTGTCAGCGCTCGTCAGTCAGTGACATATTTCAGCAGGATCATCGATGGTGATAAATATATTTTAGATGTATAATTCTTGGACATGTCCCAGTCAATTATTAGGACTTTCCTCAGTTAAATATAATAAAATCTGGCACCAAATAACCTGTTTAGTATCTGTTCATCTTTTTTTTATTAAAGAGCAGGTTATTTTACAGGTTTCTAATCTACTCTTTAAAACTATGACACATATTTGTAGGATTTGTTTTGCTGAGAGTTTAAAATGTTTGTGAAAGAGCACCATCTGGTGTAAATCTGGTAAAATGCACAGATATGTGTGACGTTCAAGAATAAAAACACTCATATAATTAACTATATATATAATTAACTAAATGAATATGACATGAATAATATTGTTGGAGCTGCTCGTGTGTTTAGCTGCATGTTTGGGGTTGTTCTCCTGTTGGTGGACTTGTGATCTGTGCCTAAACTTTTTACACTCTGCAGTATGTTTCACTCCAGGATGTTTTGGAAGACATGAGATTTTATTTTACCCAGATGCATCAAAGCAGCCCTAAAACCACACCGTGTGTCCTCCATGTTTCACTGTGGGAGTGATGTTGTTTCCCTTCATTAAAAACACAGAGACAAAAAGTTAGTTTTGTCTCATCAATTTTTAGGCTTGTCAACATTCTTGTAAATGTCTGGATCTTATGTATTTTTCTGTTGGAGCCTCCTGGAGTCCATTATGGTCCAAAATGCTACCAGTTCCCTTTATAAAGGATTAGTTAACCCAACTTAATTTGTACTTGTTCCAAGTATCTAAATCATAACCCATTTGATTTGATAATTACATGATTCACAATAGGATCATAATGTTGAGTTTTAGTCTGGCCTTTTCGTGTTTTCTGTTAGTACTGGATCCCTCCTGGGTTTCAGCTCATGGATCTCAAGTGTCTTGACCTCGGAGTTCTGCTTAAATTGTTTTAGATGGTTTGTTCATCTCTTTTCTGTCTGATCAGCCTGCTGCATGTCCTCTTTTGTCCACATCTTTGGGGGTCAGTTATAGTCTCATCAACCTTAAATTTTTATATACGACTGGCAGCTGTTTGAAGCTGCTCTGAGATGGTCTTGAAGCCTTTATCTTTAACATGGCTACCTAAAATCTTCTCTCTCAGCTGTGGGTTGAAAAAAATCTCTAGCACTTTGTAAAAAAACAAAATCTGGTGTAAAGCTGGAAAAACAGACACATTCCCCATTCGATGTCTGAAAAACTAGCACTAATTATCTTTATGCAGCAAATAAGAAGCAATTAACTGGTAGTAAAATAAAATAATAATTTTGCTTAATGATCACAAATAAATGTTCAACAATTTCTGAAAAAGACCATATTTATTCAGGAAATGTCAGAAAATATAAAGCCCTGTAATCACTGGGTGTTTAAACAGAGTGAGTCCAAACATTAAAACGTCTGAAACAAGTGAGAGATGAAACAATAGGCTGCCATGTTTTTTGAGTTTTCTTCATTTACAAAAAAAAACTTCAAATTACTTCCACAAGTTTAAAACACTGATACTTATTTACTGTTTAAAGTAATTAGTTGTGTACTCCTTTAAAAAACACATTATATATCAAAACAATCCACCACTAGCCTGGATTCTCTGCTGTTTAACAGGAAAATTATTTTTCTTATATTTCCAAGATTTGAACATGATGCCGTGATAAAACCTGCAAAATCCCAGACAGAAAGTTTATTTTACTCTCAGCACTAAGTTAAAATAACCAAAACCGTTTTTTTTTTTTGTAATTGAAATGGACATCAATTATATATTAATGCATATTATTGATGACAATAATAAATTGGCACTTGCCACCTGCAGTTTTTAGATGCTCCAGCAGGGGGCAGAAAATAATTACAGGATTCGATACAGCAGGATTTTTTTTAAGGAAAGTGCTCATCCTGTTAAAGAGGTAGAGCTCTTAAAAACTTCGAAATAGGCATGTCAAATGATACATTTGGTGTTTGATGGTTTAAAAATAATAAACTACATTGGATGAAGATTAAACTATCAATAAGAACAGGTTTATATATTCTACAGTAGACACAATGCAACTTGTTGAAACAATCCACTGACTCTCTCTCTCTGCGTGATGGAGGCAGTTTATCAATCATAATCTGATTTATACCAAGAAATAACTACATTATTTATTAATCCAGTGATTTAGCAGCACTACATGGATGTCTTTTATAATCAAATATCATTTAGGACGGACTGATTCTCATCTTCATCTCTACTTCATGTAAAAACTCCAAATTTCCACATAACTTCAGATATACAAACACATTCAATAAGTCTCACAGAGCAAATCTTTACCTAATAGTGCAGTTTTAAATAAATTATTCTATTAACAGTAAAATCAGTGCTTCATATTGTTGTTTACATTAGTAGTAATAAGGAGAACTTCCTGTATCTGGTTGGAAAACAAACAAACAGGAGAGGGTGGGTGATCTGCCGATATTTGATCAGAGAAGATTGATGATTCAACAAAGTCGTCTCGTCTTATAACAGGTGGTTACTGAAGTTGGAGTGTGGACCCGACTGTGCGTCATAAAACACTTATGTTTGGGGTCTTGAGAGAAAAATAAAAATAAAAAAGAGAAAAAAATACCTCTTTTTTTATAATTGATATAAAAGCTGAAAATAATAGAATGATAAACTTCTTAAATGAATCTCCTCAAAACCCCAAATTTAACCTACTGACCATAAAGCTATTAAACACTAACCAGAGCAGCTGCTGGTAAAACTGTAAAAAATGACAGAAAACACCAATCAGCCACTTTAACACAATTTTATACCTAAAGAAACTTTAAATTAACCCTTAAAATAATCTAAAAGGGGATTATATGAAGCTAAAAGGCAGAGCTGTCACTTATCTTTCCTAATATTTACTAAAACTACATGAAATAATTGAATCTATGAATCAAACTCCTACAAGTGCGACACAATTAAAGTTCCATCTGTGAAAATGTGTTTGTATCTGTAAGAAATTATTTCAACAATCCCAACTAATCCCTCAGGTTTGTGAAGAGATTATACAATAATCAGATTAAAACGGAAACATTTTCATTATTAAGACTCTGTCACAGCTAAGTAAAAAAAAAACTTTGGTTTCAACTCAGACTCCTTCATCTAACAGATTTTTTTTAGCTGTAGAGGTCAATTGGAACGTTTGAAGCAACAAGACACAAGACAAATGAAGGTATTTACCACACACAGAATATGAGAATGTCTTTCTGTGTTGTTAAAAATCCATATCCATAATTTAAACATCCCGCTCTCTTCAGACTCCGCAGTCATCGGTTCTGTGTTGGAGTTTGCGCATGTAGATGAGGACGGTGGAGAGAGAGGCGACAGAAACGTGGAAGATGAGCTGCCACACGTTCCTCAGGCCGAGCAGGTGCAAGTTGCATAGGACAATTACGCTCAACAGGGCGATAGACTTCAACGTCTTCTGAGAGGAATGGAACAGGTACAGGTGGCACTACGGAGTCACAGAGAGACACATCAGAAACAGTTTGGCAGGAATTTGGTTCGTTTTGCAACAATCAGCTGTGTTAACGTGTGACCAGTTGATTACCTGAAAAACACAGCAGACAAACGCGAGAAGAAATGCTGCAACGTTCCAAATGCCTTCATAATCATCCTGTAAAAACACAATTACACTTGTTTGTTTCAGGTGAAGGTTTCTGTTTCATTTTGTGCCCTTATTATTATTTCTATATAAAATTCCTCGTTCAACCTTTAAAACCAGTCCAATCCCAAGAATTTAACACCAGTTTATGCTAAATTTATTTGACAAACCTTTACGCAACCCCTCGTTTAGCATTAAATGGTTGATCCTCCTGTTAGAAGTTGCCCAGGCTGCACTGGAAGTGCTACAGCTAGCTCTTGCTGCTATTCAGGACTACAAATAACTAACATTCTACGTGAAAAAAATGTGTACACTAGTTTAAGATTTTTAAAATATTGTTTGCATGAACTTCCAGAAAAATCTGAGATTTGTTTTGAGACTACAGCAATCCACTTTGAGGCTGTTAGCTTGTCAATCAAGTGCAAATTTAAAACCTTTTCTCCAAACTAAAGTAATAGGATAATTGTCCGTAACGTATCCACAGAACCTCAATTCAGAAGATCTGAAGTGTGGCTTTAAACCAACATACTCATTAAGTAACTTTCCTTTAATTGAAATATTTGCTGTCAGATTCTTGGACTGGTCATACCTGGAATGTGTTCTCTATAAGGTGCACCCCACGAATCATGTTCAACGATGCGCACAAGATATTAAGAACAAGTGACAGGATGCCCGGTGGTGTCACTGGTTCGAGTCTCTGATTCTTACCTGCAAGATAAAAGAAAATGACACAAGAAATCGTTCCTAGCTTCATAATACTGTGATAGTTTTTACATGATGATTATAGATTATGTAAACTTTCTTACCAGATGGAGGACTTTGCTCTACGTGCCCATTTGCGATACCATTGGTTAGTTCGACTTCATCCAAGTTAATTACTTGTGGTGGACGAATTCTCAGATCCTCCTGAACTTCAGCCAGAGTCACCTCCAGAGCTGGACCACCGCTCTGGTTGTACTGCTGCTTCAGCTTTTGAATAGCGCTGTCTGTTTGGTGGGAGCAAGAATCCGATTTATATAAATACATGTATTAAAAATACTAGAAGCAGCATATCAGTTCAATCCAACACCAAACTGTGGTTTAGTTGAAGCTTTATCTTTTGCCTCACCAAATTCCAAAAATGGATACGGCCTGGCTGCCAGGGCAACGACAGAGCTTTCGAAGTGTGCCGTGAACTCCCAGCGCAGATCTTCCAGAAAGCAGAAGGCTTTAGCAATAGGGAGGCCGCTGTGGCACACACTCATATAGGACACGCCCTCGGAGGAGGTGAAGCTGAACAGGTGAGACAAGATAAAGTGTTTAGAAAATAAACAGTTGGGTGTCAGTGTGACTCAGATGCTCTTGTGCTCACATGGACATCATAAATTCACTAAATATATTCCACAGATTTTAGCGTTTACACATGGTGGAAACTACCAAAGCAAAGGACACAATAAACCAGTCTGCTGCAGCTTTTGGTGTCTGAGTATTTACTAAATGTGTAGCTGTTGGCCCTTAACGACCCCCCGGTCAGGAAAACGAGCCAGTGACTTGCTGATGGTCCTGAGTTGATGTTTCCGCTCCTGCAGCTCTCGGTTGTGTTCAAAGTCTGTGGAGGCTGAGAGGGGGAGTCCATCCCTGACTCGCACCACAAAGGCAAACAGGATCAGAGACATGATCCACAGACTCCATGAAGGACAAACAACCTGGAGAAGCAAAATGAGACAAAATGTTCACAGAATTCTGAACATTTTAACACGTAGGTTCTCATTCGTCCAGGACGTAGTCATCTTGTAAAATTAACCTTTTACAAGATTTTAACACAACAGTCTACAAATAAAGTGCAGTTTTACTGTAGTGATTGCGATTGGATTATAGCTGTAGTGCTGCTAAACTACGCTGTATTACACTGGCATTAGTTTTGTCTAGACTAAGATTATATTTATTGTTACTCACTAACTTAAAAACCTAAAAAACTGAGGATTTATCAAACCAAGGCTTCATTACACTGTGGTTTAAACAATTTTGATAAAAATTTCTAACTTTCAAGCCCCACAATGTTAGTGTAATTTGAGAAACAAATATTTATTAAAGGGGAAAGAAACTTACAAAAGTGGAATAACCAGTTTTTAGAATATGAACTAATAAAAATTAGACATGATTTACGAAAAGGCTATAAATATTAACTGCGTATGATGGAAAGCTGACATGTCTTCATCAATCGGTCTTTTTACACTAAGGTATTAATAAATATACAAGCCGAGTCTTGTTCCATCTTACCTCATTATTATGGAGTTCATGCTGCACTTAGCTATAGTAGGTTAGCAGACTATAGCATTATGTCAAAGAAATACTTAATCCATAAACAGCCAGCTTCAGATTGACCTGTTATTTGGAGGATTTAACGGTTAAAAAAGACTGAAGAAGCAAAAACAAAACACGCAAGAAGGACGAGAAAGTTTAATTATCAGACGAGCTAACTTGGATTTTACTTGTAGCCTTAAACAACAACAAATCTTCTACGGTACATCAGGAGGGACAAATTTACTCAAGAACGCCAGTCGACGGAAGTTAGCGCAAGCTAATCATCGACTGTCGGTGACTGGCTTATTCTCAGGCTAGCCACTGTAAGTCGGTAAGTTATATACGCTATAGCTTCTGTAACGCGTATTAAAATGTGTGAAATTGCATTAAATATAAATAGTATTTTCTACAAAGTGAAATAGCCCTAACACAAACTGCTGCGCAAAATTTAGCTAGCTTCTAGCCGTTAGCTCGTTGGAACAGCTTGTGTTTGTTTGCTAAGAGAACATTTTCTTTTTTTTTTCTAATAAAATTATAGTCTACATGTGTTAATATGGGATCTAGCGTCCGAGTAAATGTCGATGGTGTAAACAGAAACTGTATTTAACACTGTATTTGGTTTATTTCATTTTATTATTATTGGTTTTACTTTTTATCCCTTATCTTCTCTAAAATGTTACTAAACCTAGTTTATTTATTTCTTACTCTATTTTATACAGTACCTTCGCATATTTAGGAACAAAACTGTGAGTCAGTGTCTTTAGTAAAATATTATGTTTGGGACTTATTTTAATATTTTGGTTGAATTGTTAGTTCTGAACTTTAGGGTAAATCAAGTCAAGTTACTAACACGATGCAGGTTTCGTAGTTAAAAAAGGCAGTTTCATGGTGATTCAGAGGTAACGCAGTTAAAATAACTTATTAGTGAAGACAGTTTGATCTATAGTTTAGCTTTAAGATCAAGATTAGTTAATTTTGGATTTATTTACTTCACTTTTGAGCAGCTTGTCAAGTATGTTAGATTTTAATTGTTTTTATCAAGTAGAAGATTCTTGTTTCTGATTTAAGTGGACTGAAGTTCAGGTTGGGTAATGAAATAATCTCAAGCATGATATATTTTTAATCAATCATCAGTTAAACTAAAGACTTATCTGCCCTGACAGATCTTACGTCTGTCACTTTCTACAGTTTTCACCATGTATTTATTCTGTTTCACAATAAAACAAGTTTATGTGAACAAAAGTAGATGAAGTTGTGATGTTAGTTTTGCATGCAGATCAGGTTTGACTGTTGTCCTCTTTCCCCTCCCTTCATTCTGTCCTCCTGCTTTCTGTTTCCTCCTCTCAGTCACCGTTCAACATGCTGAACCTGTGGTTTTAAAACTAGATTGCTATTCTGTTTCTTTTCTCAGCGTTTTTGTGGTCTGTCTCCATGATTAGGTCACCTGGCCTTTGATCACAATGGGGGTGAAAGATCGCCCTCAGTGTTACTTTGATGTGGAACTCAACCGGGAGCCAGGTGAGGCAACTCTTACTTCAAATGTAAAATACAGCAGGATTAGTAAAGTCATGTGGACTGCACATGTCACTTTTAAACATTAACTTAATATTCTTAAAAGGAAGTTTTAACCTGTGTGTTTTGTTTTTGTGTCCTCTGAGCTTTTGTTCTGCAAAATGAAAGTGGAACAGCTGGTAGTACATTGGCTTGATAGACTGGTTTGGTATCTGTACTAAGTTGCTCTAATAAAATGTTTCTCTGAGTGTATTAACATAACCTATTCTTAATATATTTATATTTTCAGTTGAAAGTGAACTGTCTTTTAATTTCTTGCCTCTTTTTTTTTTGTAGTTGGACGTATAGTCTTTCAGCTTTTCTCAGATATTTGTCCCAAAACAAGCAAAAACTTTCTCTCTTTGTGTACTGGTAAGTAATACTAAAGTTATGACTCTTTGATGAAAATGTAGTGTGTTTTAAATTCAGCATTTTTGTTTAAGAAAAATAAATCATCAGTTCATTCTCTTGGTCAGTGTGATTGTTTTTACTACGCGTTTTGCTGTTCGGTTGTTCGTTAGCATGATGCTGAATCCTGCCGCCTTCTTGGTCAGACCAAGAGATTTATCTCAGTGAGACTTTAACTTTGTTTGAAAAAAAAGGTTTAATTTAAAAAACAAACTGAAGCACAGACTGTGAATCTCACTTTTCGTCCTGTTCCTAAGCTGGAAAAGTGATGAAGGTGCAAATGTCCAAACGCTACAAATGTCTCTGTAATTTACACCGTTTAGCTGGTCCAGCTTTGTTCAGGCAGGATTTTCTCACAGTGCAAGTAATCAAACCCTCAGTGTTCATGCCAGTGAAGTAAATTACCTAAAGATTAGAAACTTAATCTTCTTTTAGCTTTATTTTTGTTGTAAGCAGTAAAAGAGTAAGTAAAATCCAAATGTTCATGTAATATTCTGTCCCCAGTAAGTAGAGAAAGGATTTATAATCCTCCAGTCCAGCAAATGTCTGTAAACATTCTTCTACCTGTAGTTTAAAATTAGTTTGTTTAAAATAATCTCTGTGCTTTTAAAATCTTGAAGGATCACACGGTTCCATCCGTTTAATCCGTTAATGTTGTTGTAATTCCAGGTGAAAGAGGAACTGGGAAAGTCACAGGGAAAGAACTGTGCTACAAAGGCTCCACGTTTCACAGAGTTGTGAAAAACTTCATGATACAGGGAGGCGACTTCACTGAAGGTAAAACTCATTTACTTGAAAAATGTGGGGGTGATGTTTGGATTAACTTCCAAATTTAAAACCTATTTGAAGCTAACAATTCAAACATCATCAGACTGTAAACATGACTTTCAACTTTATTACGGACATTTAATTAAATATCCTGGAGCTGTGCTCCATTTTCTAATGTTGCAGAATGTGTAAACACATTTATTCTTATTTAATACAATGAAGAGAAAGTTTTGTGTTTGTTATAATTTGTCAATAATCACAGGAAGTGGAAGAGGAGGTGAATCCATATACGGTGGCTACTTCAAAGGTATTTCATCCATCAGTTCGTTAATAAGCAGATAAATAGATCTCCTAAATGCACTGTGTGAGCATAATGCTGCATGTTCTACTTAACACATTAATTGATTAATTTATTTCTTATATAGAAGTCAGTTCAGGAGATATTTTGTCATTGTATAAAGGTGTCATCTGTTTTTAGTTGTGAACTTTGTCAAATCAGCATGGGAAGTAGCTATTCTCTTTACTGACAGCTAAAACTTTCAACATATTCTCTTATTTATAGAGTGGTCTTTTGCAAAATGAGAAGGTAAGAGATGTGCACAGTCCAGTAACACTATGCCAACATAGTTCCCACCACCTTCCTCAGTCTGTAACAACAAGACAGCTGATTCCAACAGTCCACATACGTCCTGAAAGACTTTTCATTCAGTCAAATGGAAAGTGTGTCTGACTGCTGAAATAATTTTCTGTGCCGACTACGACCGCGTTTAGAGTCCAAGTTGTGTGAAATTGATACCTTGACATGTCGCATTATAGAAACTGGACATTTTATTCTTTCACTAAGAAAGTGGAGATTTAAAACCTGCAGTATGGATGTGGACATAGTGAGGAAAAGACATTTAAAAATAGACGTGTGTAAAACTTGAATCCTGGTTCTTGAGGTGACATTAAGGTCTCAACAGGCAGCAGTGGTAAGAATCAGTAGAAATCTGTTGCTTGGAATAAAACTAAAAGCAGGCTACATTATCTCGTCTCTGGTATCTTAACCAAGTCCCAACAAACAACAGAATTTCTCCCCCATACATCTTTCTGCGCTCCACATACGGTCTGTTAAACATTCCTCCAGTTTTCTAAACATAGTTCCTCTCCTGCGTTCTGTCCTGTTCATTGTTTTTTTTTTCTTCTCCAAGTGACATTAATATGAAATTTGCTATTTTATGATACAAACATCTGACATTTAACTGAAATGATTTCAGATTTGTAGTAATTCTCTTTAAACACCTTAAACTGCTAGAAAATACCTGGAAACAGCTGACACTATGGAAGGGTGTGTTAATGTGAGAACACATGTGAGAAGGGTTGACAGGATAATAATAAGTTCCAATCGAAGAACACGCCTTAAACGTTGACTCTTCTGTTTCTGTATCTGACAGATGAGAATTTCATTCTCAAACATGACAGACCCTTCCTGTTGTCGATGGCCAACCGCGGGAAGAACACTAACGGTTCACAGTTCTTTATGTGAGTAATCAGGATATTTTACCTGATGTTGTTCTGCTGTAGTGTTTTTCTTTCGAACTCTTCGTCTGTTGTCAACCTGCAGAGTAGAATTAGTCAGATCTCTGAACTCCCTTCTCTCTATGTAGTTAGATTTAAAGTTCAGAGAAACATTGGATTTTTTTTTTTTTTTTTACCTACAAATGTGTTACATTTTTTCTCTTGCCGTTTTGTGTAAAATTTGCAGAAACTCTAGCATCCTGCTCCTCCAAGGTAATGTGTCCTAAAGGCTGTGTTTCTCTCTCTCTCTCTCTCATGGTTTTATTTCTACATGTACTTTAGTTTTCAAAAATATTCTGCACAGTAGTGTTTGTTTTTTGATGCGTTTAACAATTTCACAAATGACTTTAGGACAAAAAGCAGTTGTTACAATGAGTTTGATCTTTTTCCTCCATTATTATAAGGCTGTAAATGATTTAAATAGACTTTTGTTCTTCATATGAGTTGATTTGATCACAACAAAATCACAAATAGCTTGAAATGAGATCTAAAATAAACAAGGTTGGTGTGAAACATTTTGTGCTTTTCTGGGGAGATTTTTGCCTGATATGTTGTGAACTTTGTGTTGTCGGTGTTATTTAGTTTTCTCATTCTGCCTTCCATTTTTTAAATTCCTTTTTCATGGCCCCACCCGTGCCACTGGTTGTTTTCTTCACCTGATTTTTCTGCACAGCACAACAAAGATGGCACCTCATCTTGATGGGTAAGAAAAACAATAAATACTGAGTTAAAACATCTCCAACAACATGCACTTCAGGACAGAGTCGAGTTGCACCACAGTGTAAGGCGGTATTCACTTTTTAATACTAGTAATTGTGCTGCAGGAGTGGCAGTAGAAGAAGAGTTTACAGGAAGTACACAGCTGATATGCCAATGTGATTTAAATGGCAGGGATTATATTTGCAGCAGAACATTATTTAAAGCAACACAGTGGTTGTTTTACAGTGTTTTCACCCAACCCTGGTGCACAAGTCCCCTTCAAATTATTGGCAAAGAAAACTCTCTAAAAGACCTTATTAATGTTAATTAAATGTTACTTTCCTTTCAATTTGTGCTCTGAAAAAAGAAACTCTCGTAAATAAATGGTCTCGTCTTTCAGGCTTCAACTTAAAACTGAAAAGTTCCTTTTATCTTTTTGAAGAAAACCTGATTTTCCAGCTGGAGTCTCAGTTGTTACAGGCTGGAATTCTTGTTTGCTTCTGTGCAGCATCCATGTTGTCTTTGGTCTGGTCATCTCTGGCTTTGAGGTGGTGAAGAAGATCGAGAAGTTGAAGACTGATTCAACAAGCAGACCTTACGCTGATGTGAGAGTGGTGGACTGTGGACAGCTGATCACAAAGTCTGCAAACGATGGTGGGTCCAGTATAAACCTGGTTTTCTTATTTACACACTCCTAGTTTAGTTTTATCTGATTTATTACAAGTAACTACATTATTCTGCTTTGGTCCACCTGCTTCCATCTCCAGACATCACAGTGTGAGCTGCACAGTGTTTACTAACTGTAGCTGTTAAATTAACCTGAAAATAACATTTAAACTGTTCCTGTTTCTGCTCTTTTTCACAAACGTCAGAAACATTATAAAATGATTATATTTGAATCCAGTTGCTTCTTGTCTGTTTCGTTCAGTTCTTGAAGGGAAGCGGAAAAGAGTCTCGCAGAACTCCAACGACTCGTCGTCCCACTTCTCATCGGCGGAGTCCGGAAGTGAATCTGAAGAAAAGCCCAAACATTCAAAAACCAAGAAACACATGAAAAGTAAGCCACCTAAAAAGAAAAGGAAAGTGGGGAAAAAAATGGACACCGTGCCTCCCAAGCAAAAGTAATACTTTTTATTTTTTTACCCATTATCATATTTAATGCTTTTTTTTTTTTTTTGGGTTCATCTGAACATGTTTTATTGTTGCAGCTCTCCAAAGCCTGTAGAGAACGAGATGGGAGAGAGAGAAACTGAAGACGAGAAGGAGCTGGGCGGGAAGAGGGAGAAGCCCGTCGTTCGGCCGGAGGAAATCCCACCCGTGCCTGAAAACCGCTTCCTGCTGCGGCGGGATGTTCCATCTCAGGAAAATAAAACAGAAATGTTCGTAATTTAAGATACTCTCATGTGCTGTACTCATCATACATGTATATAACTGTTGTAGTGGGTGAAGTTTGATATTTATATTTAAATCTTGTGTGTTTTAGTGTTGAGAAAGAAGAAACTCCTCTTTCAGCTGATCCCAAACCAGCTGTGTCAAAGTCTGGAAGGAAGATCAGAGGCAGAGGAACAATTGTAAGCTTGTTTTTTAAACAAAATCATAAATGCAGAAGAAAATTTGATTTCATTTCTTATCAAAAAGAATCTGAAAATCCATCTTTGCTTCATCTTTACACCAGCGAAAGGAATATAAATTCAATGTAGTCTTACTTTTGTTTTACCTGGATTTTTCCAGAGGTATCACACTCCCACAAGGTCCAAGTCTCGCTCTGCGTCTGTTGAAGATTGTGGAAGCAGCGAAACGCCGCCACATTGGAAAGAAGAAATGAAAAGAACAAAAAATTATCAGCCATTAAACTTGGAGAGGTGGAGCAAAGGAGACAAGTAGGTGTTTTCTTCTACTTCCTGCTTTTAAATCCCATGTTTCCCCTTTTGTTCATGCTTGGTTTGATTTAACAGATTGAATGACCATTCTTCAAGCAGATGGGATAACAGAAGCGACTCAGCGTGGTCCCAGTCAGGAGAACATTCCTCAGACCGCAGCTCAGAGAGATCAAGCCAGCACCGGCAGCCAAAAAAAGAGAAGAAGAAAACCAAACACAGGAAGAAAGCCAAAAAACATAAACATGGCAAGAAGAAGAGCTCCAAGAACAAACAAGATTACAAGTCAGAAGGTGAACGGTCAGCGTCTTCAGAGAGGAGGTCTAGAAGATCCCGGTCCTTGACACGGTCTCCTTCAAGTTCACATCATTTATCAAGCAGGAAGAGAAGGCGGTCGTCGCTGTCTTATTCAAAATCCTACTCTGGGTCCTACACAGACAGCCGATCCAGATCTCGAGGAGGGCTCGGATCCTATTCAAGATCTAGAAGCCACTCACGGTCGAGAAGTCGATCTTTGTCTAGATCCAGATCCCCATCTGTGTCTCAGTCCAGGTCAAGATCTAGATCAAGGTACAGATCCAGATCGAGGTCTTTCTCTCACTCCAGATCAAGGTCCAAATCAAGACACCGATCCAGATCAAGGTCTAGATCTCAGTACAGAAAAGGGAGTTTATCTAGATCTCCAAGAAAGAAAAAACCAAGTAAGACCAAACAGGAAGTCATGCAGGCAGCTGAGAAGCTCCCGGAAACAAAGAAGACTCTAGTCCCCAAACTGCCACAGATTCTGGTCCCAGAGATCGTCCCTGTTATTCCTCTGAGCGATAGTCCTCCTCCCTCCCGCTGGAAACCGGATCAGAAACCCTGGAAACCCTCTTACATTCACATCCAAGAAATCAAAGCTAAAGTTACACCCAGGAACCCCTCTGCTGTTGCACCAGCAGAGGAAAAAATCTGGAAAAAAGGTTCAGTTTCACCAAAGTCTGAACCAGAAGACTCTCAAAACACAAAGACGCAGGAACCTTCACGCAGATCATGCAGCAGGTCCTCTAGAAGCAAATCCTACAGTCGTTCGTACAGTCGCTCGAGGAGCAGAAGCTCTGGCAAGTCCAGATCGAGATCATCTGATCTGGATAAGAGCAGGTCATCGTCCCGAAACAGATCAGACTCTGAAAATGAGCAGAAGGCGGGAAGCGAGAAGAATTATTCATTAGACAAAAACTGGAAAGAGTATTACAGCTCGCTGAAGAGGATTAAAAATTTAGACAAGATTATTTCCATCGACACAAGCCGACGCAGTTTCTCAGGGTCTGAAAAAGGAACGAGCGGTGGGAGGAGTCCTGGTGGGAGGAGTCAGGATGTCAGCGATTCTGTGGAGAAAAAAAAAGAGAGAAGCAGTTCGAGGGATCCTGAAACCAAACAAGCAGAGAGTTGGTCCGGATGGGATAGTGATGGTGAACGGGCGAATCAAAGCGACAGCGTCAACACAAAACCACCAAAAGAAGATATTCAGTCCACTGAAGTTCTAGATAAGAAGAATTCTGCTGTTGCTGGATGGAATTCAGACAGTGATTCTGAGAATATAACCAACAAGACTGTGGCCATATCTGAAAAAGAGGAAGGAGAGGCCAGTTCTGAATCCGATTGTGAGACTTCGAAAAAGAAATCCGACGCATCTCTAGCTTACAAGATGGCTGTTGCAGCTACTTTCTCCTCCTCGTCTTCATCTGCTCGTTCAGATGAAAGTCCTGAGAAGACCGCAGAGCCGGAAAAACACAAGAGTAAAAAGAAAACCAAACGGAAGCGGAAACACAAGAAGAGAAGTGAAAATAAAAGCAGCTCTAAGGCTAAAAAATCTAAAAGAAAACACCAGAAACTGAAGGAGACGTTCCACTGGCAGCCACCTTTAGAGTTTGGAGAGGAAGAAGAGGATGATGAAGCTAAACTGGAGAGACGCAGTCCTGCTAGAGCCATTAAAGAAAATCTGGATGAGACGAGCAATTGTGAAAATTCAAATACAATTCCTACTAAAGAAGAAAGGAGTCAGCGGAGATCTAAAGAAAGCAACAATAAAAACACTAAACACTCTGAATCTCACCAGCAGACTCTCGTATCAGACGTCAGAGAACAAGAGTCACTAGAAGATATGGACATCTGTACTCCAGAACACAATGTTGATATTATTGAAGCTCCGTTCATTCAAGTTTCTTCTGATTTAACCCTGAAATCTACCTCAGAAACAACAAACGCTAACGGAGCTTCGTTTCAGAGCAAAGACCAGTCAGCTGTGTCGTCCACGTCATCGTCTGCTGGACAGCAAGAAGAAGCAACAAAACCCGGAATCAGTTTCAAATGGAAGCCTCTGAAAGGGACGCCAGCGCCGCAGGACGCCACTGTGGCACCCGTCGCTGTAAAAAACACTCAAACTCAAGAGAGCCACACCCTCAACACGCATGGAGTGAGAATGGAGATAAAGAGTAAAAGCCGAGTTCGACCGGGTTCCCTGTTCGATGAGGTTCGAAAGACGGCACGGCTCAACCAAAGACCGAGAAACCAGGAGAGTTCGAGCGAGGAGAAATCCCCGTCTGAGGGGAAGAACAGAACCGCCTCTCGCTCACGATCCCCGAAGAAGTCCAGGTCTCTTTCCAGGAAGTCTCGCTCACTTTCAAGTCACAGGTCGCGCTCCGGAGGGTGGTCCCGCTCCTACAGCAGGTCCAGGAGCAGATCTCGGAGCTATACCTACTCCTCCAGGTGAGAGGAGGAGAGCACACCTTTTACATAAGATGACTTGTGTCTGTTAGTGGTACAAGCTCTTTGTTCTCATCACTTATAACATCTTTCTGTTAGGAGTCGCAGCAGGAGTCAGAGGAGACATCGAAGTAGACGATCTCGTTCACGGAGCAGCACTTACCGAAGTTACCGGAGTCACAGGTTACACAGTCAAACACTGATTTTACTGGTTTATCTAACGTGAGAATCATTTATGTGAAACTTTACTGAAACCGTTTCAAGAAGGAAAAAGGATGAGCTCATCATCATCATCATCACATGCTGCCATGGTTCAGTGTCTGGGGTGTAGAATGACCTTAAACAGGTTTAGAAACCCTCCAGTGTGAATGAATGAGGAACAGTTCTGAAAGAAGAGTTGGACAAATCTCGTCCACAGCCACGAGAGACACACCAGTTATTGTTGTTTTTGCCACCAATGATAGAACAACTAGTTGTTGCGTTCAGAGGGTAATTACTTCTTCACACAGGGTCAGGTTAGTCTGGGTAACTTCTTCTCTTGATGAAACAGCATTTTATATTTAATCAGGTTGTTTGTCTAATTTTTTGATCATCCAACACGTGCAAAAAAATAAAGGAAGAAACAAAAATAGAAGAAAGCAGTAAGGGGGTCAAATACTTTTTCAGAGGACAGAATATAATGACATTAAATAGAAGACAAGTTCACCTGATAGAACAGCACCACCTACTGGTGGGATGTGTCATACGCAGAAATATAGTGACTCATCGGGGGCGTGTCAGCAGTGTCCCCCAATGGGACAGGGTTGTGTAAAAGAGGACGTGATTTGACGTGACTTCACTTTGTGGAATATTATATAACAGAACGTTTGTGGAACCTTTAAGAACCTTCTTACTAACGTTTCTTTCTAAAACACATCCTGTTGAACGAAAGTGTTTCTGTTTCCTTCCCATCAGTCGGCGGTACAGTCGAAGTCAGTCAAGGAGCCGATCGTATAATCGCCGTAGGAGGTCGAGGTTTGTGACACTTTTTCTTCATCGGATGTTTTATTTATTAATCATCAATTAGGAACCAACAAAATCTGATTTTCTGACACGTGAATCTTTTTAAAAGCAGATAAAACACAATGGCTGAAACCAGAGAGCTTATAATTTAACTGTTAATTCAATTATAATAGTTTTTAAAATTTTGACTTAATACTGTTCATTATTTTAAAAAAGTTTTTTCTTGCATATACAAAAGTTTAAATGTAAATATGAGTCTTTTGTGTAGAAAAATAATGTTTCTGTTTAACTTCAGTTGTTGTAAATTCTGCAGAAATCTCTTTTATGTGAATAAAAATATTTAAAATAATGAATTAATCTTCCTTTTCATGGTCGTGTGTTAACGCAGGTCAGACTCGTATGACAGTTATTCCAGCCGGAGTCGGGGTGCGAGCAGGAGACGAGGGAGGAGTGAAAGCTACAGGAGCTCAGAGCGCCGATCCCGGTGAGACCAACAACCGCGTCCAGTTCCTCTCGAATCTGGATCCATCGATCTGGATTCTTTGCATCCTGCTCGTTTCTAAAAGCTGAATTGTTTGATTGTGTTGTGTGTGTGTGTGTGTGTGTGTGTGTGTGTGTGTGTGTGTGTGTGTGTGTGTGTGTGTGTAACAGGTCGTCTCACTCATCCAGTCGCAGTTCTTCCAGTCGCAGGAGTCACAGCCGCAGCAGACGGTACAGCTGAAGTCACTCATCAGCAGCTGAAGCTTCAAACTGAAGAGTTCTAAATGTTTTAATCCTGTTCTGTAAGATGATGAGAGAACGTCATGGAAAAGAATCTGAATGTACAAAACAAACACTTTACAGCTGAAAAAAACTCCCACTTTACATGTCAAAAAAGAAATAATTTAGATTCCTAAGTTTTTGTTTATTGTTTGACTTTTGAACTGTCATATCGTCATTACGTCTCAACATTACTGTTTTTATTTGTTTGAAAAGGTCCTGGTTTACCTTATTTTGGTGATTTAAATTAGTTCTTTGTTTAGAGAATAATTAAAAGTTGTTTTTTTTCCTGATTCTTATTGAGCCATGAATGTTGAAGCTGTAATCAAAGTTTAGTATCTGATTTTATATCACGTTATGAATGTTTAGTTTTAATAAATACCAAGCATCTTCAGCTTTTGTTGTTTTTTAACTATATTGATCTCAAACATTTTTGATATTATGTAAATCCTTCTGTTAAGATTAGAAAGAAACATTTATAGACCATATTGCAGTTTAAATTTAAAGCTGTTATGGTGTCTGACTAATTGGAGTTGCTGTGATTCATTCTGATCAGCAGGGGGCAGCACTGCAGATCTCACACCATTCAGACTCTTAAAGAGGCCCTTCCATTAAAAATGGTTTTTCTGAGGTTTCTGTTGAATATTTTAGCTCCACAGGTGTTCTTACCTTCATAGTGGGTGTGAAAACAAGTCACCAACTTCTCTTTCAGTTTTAATCTCTCAAACTATGCAGGTGGTGATAAAACCCGAGTCCAAACGGCCTGTATCGGTTTCATCACAACTCCTTTGTTAGTATTCGGCAGCTCCCGCGGTTGAAACCACACCTAGCATGCTGCTGGCTAAAAGCTGTAGTTTGTTAGCCAATCAGAGTCCAGCAAATTTGAATAATGAACATTAATGAGTTGCTGCCCGAAACCAGCCAAATTTTGACACAGACAGATTGAAAGGTCTGTTAATCAGTGTTTCCTGACGTTTTTTTAGATACAAAATGTTTCATATTACTGGTTAATACTTAAAAAATAACCACAAATTCATGAAATCTTTGTGAAATGGCCTCTTAAAAGATCAGTATTAAACTAAAGTTTACATTAAAACCCAGATCTGCCAGAAAAATAATTATTTGTCATTTTAGGGATGTTTTTATTTACTGGGGAGATGGGATGGTAAGGATTCCAGCTGTGAAGGAAGAATCTTATCTATTGTAGAACTGTACAGTAGATTACACAGTTCAGCACCTACTCTGTCTTTATGAATCTATATTTTTTGTTAATGTGGTGTAGGAGGTTTAGTGTCTTATTAAAATACATGCAGGTCTTGAAAAGTAAGATATTTTTTGATGGTTTCATATCAAATCAAATGAAGCACGTTTAAAAACCGCCACCAGCTTAAATAATGTACTTAACGATATAAACCAATAACATCACAAAAACAACAGGCAACAAACATGACAGATTAAAAAATAAAGTAAAATAAAATCTGATGAAAATATTTAAAGTCAGATCATTTTTTAAATGGGTATTTGAAAGCTCTTGTGTTCAGTGAGCCAATCAATATAAATAACTTAAGATGATAGTTAGGAGTCGGGGCCCGTCTAATATGTACATTTAGAGGTATAAACAGGACCAGCCCATTAAGAGCCTTGCAAATCAACAATAGAACTTCAAAATTAATCCTAAGAGAAGCAGATACAGGTAATTTGTTCAGACTTTCTTGTTTGGGTTGAAAGACGAACTGCAGCAGTGAGATACAGGCCTGACTAAAACCAGCATGCAGAGAGTTAAAACATGAATCAGACTTTCAAGGTCCTTCATCATTTGATAAAAGCCTCAGTTTAAATAATGATCCACCATCAATTTTCTGCTCTCCACCTGCGCAAACTCAGGAAGAAAATCTGTCTAAGTTCAGCATCTCCTCTCAGTGTCACAAGCCGACCACTAGAGGGAGACATTCCAATCCCATGTCCGACCACCTCAGCTGGATCGTTCCCATGAGGATGAGCTGCGGCTCTGTTGCGCTTAAATAATAAAAAAAACATTAAAAATAAAGTTAAAAACTGGCTTTGAAAAGATTTTTGTATTATTTTATTTTAATTATTTATTTGTTTTGCTGTCACGTGTAAATGTTTTGCCGTTGTTTTTCATTTATAACACTTTAAGTTAAAAAAAAAAAAACTTTGTTGTGATTTTTTAATGTTTTTAAATTATTTCATTGAACAAAACCGGTCAGAAATATTTTAAAATGTGTTTTGTTTGTTTGAAATCTTTGAGTTTGTTTACAGTTCTGTCCCGCATTTAATCTGCAGGCTTGCAACCTGCCTCGATGGTAAAAGTGCTGATTTATGGCGCTAACTTGCGGTCAAACACCGCCGATCAAAATGTGTGTGAGGTGGGGGTGACGGAGGGGAGGGGGTGGGATTGGGGGGTGGATGAACTCTTTGACCTCTGCACGTGCCTCCCCGCCGCCTGACGTCACGCTGTTTCAGGAGATGGGGGTGACAACTCCTGCACACTTTGCGCCACATTTCTCTCTCCCAGCAGCTTATTTCGTTGCCATCACACAGTGAAAAGAGAAAACACAGAATGTGAACTCGACTTTTATTTTTTTTCTTGATTCTAACAGAACCGTGTCCCTTTAAAAGCGTCCGACTAAAAGCCCATATGATCCCGCAGCTCCAATCACCAGTTCCTCCCGCACAAGCAGCCGCAGCATTTTTGTCTGTGTGAACGTTACAGCAACACGGCGGGACCCGGACTGAGAAGAGGGCAGAATAAAACCGAGGAAACGAGACAATCCAAACATCATTTTCATGGCGAGAGGGAAACCGGAGCGAAAGGAGTTATTCTGGGACTCCTTTGAGCCTCGAAACGCCGGATCAAAATGGTAGGCTGCAGGGCAGAGCTGCGATTTTTTTTTTTTTGTTTATTTTCTGTCTTTCCAGTTGATCTCTTGCATATTTGAAGCGACTCAGCGGGCTGATTAAACTTGCGCCCCATCGCGGTGACTCCTCTCCGCGCGCTTGTCAGACGTGGGATTTTCGTGTCATTTTCAGCGAAGTTTTTTGGAACTTGTCGATACAAGTTGACAATTGAAAAGAATGCAGACAGTCTGCACGGTGGCTGCGCGCACTGATGCGCACAAGGAGTTAAATTCTTTCATATCAGGAGGATTTCTGTACAACATGCCTCTCAGGTCGTGACGGGTGCAAAAACACACACAGAAAGGAAAGTGGACAGTCATGGTGGGGAGTTTGGAGGGGGGGGGGTTGCAGGAGACATGCTGAAAAAACTTTATTTGGTTGCACTTGATTAAACATCTTAATTTCATGGATCCAGACGTGGAAGTTGATCTTGGGATAGTTGAATAGGGTCCGTGGGGTCATGTTGGGATGCCTCGTTAGGAAAACATGTGGAGCTGGATGCAGAGGTGGAGTCGTAATCCCAGCATGCGCTCACATCTGGAGGCTTGGGTTAATATCTGGGTCAGGTCAGCCGGGTTAGTCCTGCCTGGTGCTCTCTGGGTGGCTCCTGCACAGAGGAGGAAACGGCCTGGTTGGGTGTTTTTGTTGGACGAGCGGGGGGAGAATTCAACGCCCTGGTGATCCTTTGATGACTTTAGGTAGCAAATGAATACAAAGATGAGTCTCAGATCATCTTCCTGTTCATAACCTTAGATTGATTAAATGAAATTCTAAACAGAATTTCAGAGATCCAGATGGTTCTGAATCAAAAAATATCCAGATAAACTACAGAAACAGACACAAAGTACCCGGAAAAAAAACTCTAAAACCAAAAAATGGACTAATTAAACAAAGTATTTGTTATAACTAAAGACACAAAGGGCTCAAAGAGAGGCAAAACACATGAGCTGATTATTTATGTGAGATCAAAAATAAATACAGAGACAGAAATGTACCGAAAAAACACGTAACCAACCAAAAACATGTCAAATAACTTCAGAGAAATGCTAAATCTGTTCCCCTAAAAACAAAGAGGAAAAGCAAACGTTTGATACAAAGCCAACACAAAAAGATCAATGTGAGAAGAAAACAGAGTCTGACCAAAATGAGACTTTTAACAACCACGAAAGGTCATGAAACAATTCAGAATTAAAACAGAGGAGGTTAGCGGGCGTGAAAGGTCACGAAAGGAGCAAATAATAAACATAAAGCTTTTAAAAACACTAAACAAACTGATTAACCCCCCAAAAAATACAAAACACACCAAAAATCATTATTACTATAATACAAAAATACAGAAATATCATTAGAATGTACAAGATACATTTACTTTAGTAATCTCAGCTTGAAAAATGCTTTAAAATATGTAGAAACTTCAGCTTGAAGCGACAGATTTTGGGTGTAATGGAAGGACTTCCTGTTCTGTCCCTCGAGCGTTTGGTGGAGACGATGTTTGTGGTGTCTCGCGTTGGACTGTAGGCGCTGCTGCTAATTTATGCCCCAGAGATTAAGACCAACGGACGAGGATGCACAGACAGCAAGGTCAACCTGACTGGGATTATGTAAGATTTCTTTAGATCGTCCTGCGGAGCGACAGATAAAACTGACAGAAGGTTTGAACAGCGTCTTGTGATTTTATTTACTTTAATTGTTAGAAACTTAAAACTTTTTTTATTGCAAGAAATCTTTCTGGAGCTAAATTTATTTGAAAGACTTTGAGAAAACCTTTAAAGCAGATTAAAGTACATTTTTGTGTTTTATTTTATTACATCACTTCTCGTGTTTCTTTGGCTGTTTTTTATTAGTACAGAAAAGAAAATGACAATTATTTCCATTTCACAACATTTCCGGATCATTCTGGTGTTTTTTTAAAACACCTGCGCAGGTGTAAATCTTCAGGATTAAAGCTGTTAAATGGAGAGAAAATCCTTCCTTAGAATCTCATCAGCTGTTTAATGCTGAGACTCTTCTGAAATACAAGAATGCAGCAAAATAAACTTCTTGTCCTTTCAGCTGTTCTTTCAGGAGTCGCTACAGCATGTCCTCCGTCTCCATCTGTCCTCTGCATCTTATTCTCTCACACCAACCAACCTCATGACCTACATCCATGTGTCTCCTCTTTGGTCCTCCTGCCTGGCAGTTCCCACCTCAGCATCCTTTTCCTGATAAATCCACTGTCCCTCCTCTGGACATGTCCAAACCATCTCAGTCTCTCTGACTTTATCTAACAGTATCTAACATGTGTCGTCCCTCTGATGGACTCATTCTTGATCCTGTCCATCCTCGTCCCTCTGATGGACTCATTCTTGATCCTGTCCCTCTTCGTCCCTCTGATGGACTCATTC